>SNQJ01S0064895.1:0-40618 GCA_010110895.2 Picea sitchensis
TGGAGAGTACCAACTCGTATAAAAATGGAATACCACAGTTTGATGGACAGAAGTATGCTTTTTGGAGCATAAGGATGAAGGCATATATACAGGCACAGGGATTTCAAGTTTGGCAATCAATTGTAGATGGATAAAATAAGTGATTGGTCTTCTTATGATATGCTAATTAGACTATCAATGTTTGATAATTCGACAAGGCTGTAGCATTTATTTTCCTACAAGCGTGATTTATTTCTGTCAGAGTGATTTCCTTTCCTGCAATTGTGATTTTAGATTCAAAGCGAGTGATTTCAAATTTTTTTTTTTTACCTCTGAATGAGACTTGCCATCCACACAATTTTCGCAATTTTCATGAGTGTTGTTTATCTCATTTCCACATTTTTCCACATTTTTATTTTCGACATATTTCCTATAATTCAAGGCCAAACTATCTATATAGGATGGTTGAACGCTTGAATGAAGACAATATTTATACCTCGCAATGATTAATCTTTTTTCAATTTTGATCATATTTTCCCTATGTGGGTAGGAGAATAGAGTACTCCTTGGGAGTTCTTACGATATTTGACAGTATTGCGGGCCCCCCTTCCCCTTATCCTATTTGAAAAGGGTTGAAATATATGGTACAAGAGTCGATGGTGTCACTAAAAGTTGACTCGTCATCAATGTGGTAGACGCCATTGCACAAATGTATAAGGTAGTAGTGGAGGGATTTTAGGTAGGGACTATGCAACAAAGAAAAGCTACCATCGAGCACAAACTCAACTCTATAATGGTTTTCCATGAATTGAAATGCACCTGCCAAAAAAAAGTGTGATAATAACTATAATAACACTATATATAATGTCACTTACAATGTGGATTCCCATATAATGATAAGACTGACAAAGAATAGATATGGCATATATCTAGCTATAACATTGGTATGACGTAAATAACATGCATTTTATAAAATGGAAAGTATGATGTTAGTGTAACGATATAATTTCGGTATGAGATAAATTAAATGCATTGCATAAAAAATAAAGTATAACACTAATGTAATGACATAATGCTAGTATTTGAATCTCTTCCTCTCTATAAACAAAAAATAACTATTCTGAATCTCTAGAAAAAATAACAATTGTGAATTAAAGAATCACAAGTTTTAAAGAATTTAAAGAATTGCAAGAAAACGTACCAATCTAGCATGGGACAAGACCAAATCCAAGGTTGTCGATAGGGCCGTAACTAAACTTAATTGTAAAGGGATGAGGTTGTTGATGGAATGGGAATTCAAAATAAAGTCCACTAAATGGCCCAAAGGACAATAATAAATCTAGGACCAGAGTTGAGGTTGTCGAAGGGACCAAAGTCTGGTTCGAATAGAGCCAAAATCTGCAAGGGGAAGGGAAAATAGCTTCGGAAGGGGGGGCTTCAAAATAAAATCCACAAAATGACTCAAATCCTCAGTGATCATGGCTAGTAATCGTCGGGATTGTGGTGACTAGAGGGAGGTCTGTGAGGTGTCTGGAGTGTCATGGATAAAACATGATAGAGGATGAATTGCATTCATAGCTTCGTAGTGGTGGAGAGTGCGGTAGGATAGTGCAGTGGGTACTATGGAATGACATTGAAATATTATTTGTCGCAAGAGAGGTACAACAGACATCGGGAAAGGGAACCAACAAAGATGGATGGGGGTTCTAATGTATGTTGAGGAAAAGGTACGAAGAACCTTACTCAAGCATTTTCAGATCTTGCTGAGCTAAGGAAAGATAGTTAGGAATGTTACTCAGGGTTTATAGCCTTAGAATAAAAAAAACAATCACTTAATCCACGGGTATTAATTACAAGGGACCAAGGCTATTTTTTTTTTATATTATCTGTACCGTGTAAAGAAATAACTAAACATAAATTACATGAGTATGTACATGGATATAAAAGCGAAATATGAACCAAATCATCAAATATACATATGTGAGAATGAAATCAAAAGTCTGATTTTTATATTGATTTTATTCTGAGATACAAAACTGAATTCTCTTTACAAACCCCTGCAAGGGTAGGGACCAAGTCAGATTTAGAAGCCTCCAATGGGTACCATACAAAAATACTCTGACAACAAAAGAAAACTGAAGCTAAATATCTGGATCAACTTGCCACAAAATGTTGTCACTTGACTCTGCAAAATATTATTTATCAGTCATAAAATTTAATTTATAAACATACAAGAACACACACACTGCCAAAGATAAATCATACACCTTTAAAACAAGCTGGAAAAATATATGATTCATTTTTGAATCATGTTGCCTTCAATAAGACCATGATGTCATCAAGATGGTTAAGTCTTCTAGTAAACTCATAATAAATGAAAAATGAAAGTATCTCACTAGTATAGAGAAAACCTTATGGTTGAACTTCTCCTTTTATTCTCTCTTTCTCTCTCTCTCTCTCTTTGTCTCTTCATTTGATTGAGATTTTATTACTTCTCAATAAGTTATGGTAGTTCAACTACCTTTCTCTAGTTGAGCTAAATTAGCTTAACTAATTAGTTGAGACAAATAAATAATAATATATATAAATAAGAGTCTAATTAAATAATAACTAAATAGGTGGGACCCCTTGTGACTCCCATTTCAATTTCTTTTAATATGCATCAAAACATGAAGTATAAAAACCCAAACATTTGATTTAAACATCCTCCTTGTAACTCTCATTCTCATATTCATGATCAATTATTTTGATATCAACAAAATATAACATGACTATATCCAAAAAATAACATTATATCCATGTTGTCCAAAACACTGTCTAAACATGTATTTGTTGTCCAAAGCTTTTTCAAAATAAAAACATTGTCCTCAATAGAAAATAATATTAATCAACATTAAAGACCATATTTACTATGAAAAACATTTGGCCTCTTTTCACTGCTGCCCTCTTTTGATCTTTCTGTTGCAACCTTAGGATGATAAGAACCTTGAGGGTGGATCTCGTTGATGACATGGGAGAAATTGTCTTTGAGATGAAGATGAGAAGACACAGATTCAGAGGAATCTTTGGATGACTTGGAGGGAGTGCCCACTCCTTTTCCTTTTCTTGGCTCTAGCTTGGGGACATTGTTTTTTAGCCTCTTACTTGCATGAAAAGATTGCACGGGTGAGACAACATGATCAACTTGAACATTTGGATTTTTTTGGCAGTGGAGGAGGGGTTAATGGAAAGGACACAATAGGTCAACCATGGTGATGAGAAACATGTTGATGGACAATCTCTTGTCAACCATCATTGGCAGGTGGTTCTGGTTGCATAGACACATGATGGGGAACACAGACACCATAAAAATTTTGATGTGGTTGGAAGGGAGGCCTCTCAGTTCGGGGCTGGAGAATCCCATGGACAACTAGGTTGAAGAATCTAGCTTGAAAGAGCTGATTTAATTCATGTGGATCAACATCAAAATGTATTGAAAACCACGACCTTCTATGGCCCCTCTGCCAATTCCCTCTGCCTCTATTAGCACCTCTATTAACACCTCTACCATTGTTTCCCCTGCTAAAGAAGCTCATCTTGAAACAATATTCCAAGTAATGAATAACTCTTAGAAATCCATGCATCAATACTCTACCTAAATAAAATCAAAAGGTTGGCTCTATTGTTCACCACAAAAGCACATGCAATCCATCCATCAACATCTTAAAACTCAACAATCAATTTCCATTTGAATGGGGAGTGGTAGGGATATTGGGAAGATGAGGGGATTATAATGTGAAAAAAGTGGTAGCATGGATGGGAAACAACCAACAAATACTATTCAAGCAAATGCAGGAGTAACAAAAAATGTATCCAAACTTCCAACACCAGTCAACAACTTAGTATTTTCTTTTTTTATTAATCCCTTTTCTTTAAAACCAAAATGAAATTCATTATAATAGAACATGGAATGTTTAAAATGTATTTGGGAAGGTGAGGGGCATATAATGAGCGAAAAGTGAGAGCATGGAAGGGAAAAAGATGATTATTGTTCTATTATATACAATAGTATTTATTAAAAAAAATCATCATCACCATCATTTGCCAAAACCTTTCTCTGTTCAATAACTCAAATCCAACACACAATTGTTTTCATATTATCCAATATAAAACCCCAGGAAAGTTCGAGGACTGTCAACTGTACAAATTTAATTTCCACTTCCTCTTATTTTTATCAATAGAGTTTTTATAAAAGAATGTTAGCAGAGTCATTCCAACAATTAAAACCATACTACATCAAGCATGCATGGAAGGCTGAGAACACTACATAGAGCCATCATCACAACCTTAATACTTGTTGTATAAACAAACTGGGTTTCGAAACCCCAAGTGAAATTGGTGCTCATCATTTATTTTAACACCATACAACTTCAAAATCGACAAAACCCCCATGGGTAAATAACAAGTGAGACATGACTTAACGCAAATAACCAATCTTCCCACTGCTGGGTTAATCACATATAACATACATCAAGACCATAATTTGAATCCCTTAAATGCCATACATCAATGAAAGAACTGAGGTTTGGGCAAATGAAAAGGTGAAACCTTCACAAGGGGTTTGTAAAGACCATTTAACCATCTCTTATCACAACAGACTTTCCACAGACTTTCGTGGTGGCCACAAAGAAAATGCGCCCATATATTCACAAACAGTTGAAAGGTAATTTGAAGTAGCTACAAGTATTCCAAAGACTGGGTATTAGCGTTAAGCAAAACAATTATTCTTTTGTTTCATAGAGAAAACAAAACCCTTGAATTTTTATGACTAGAGATGAGTGAAACCAAAAATAATTGCCATAATTATTTGCCAACAGTCATAGCACAGAAGCAGTATTCATTTTGGACATAATGCAATCACATAATCCAAACATAAAGGAGTTTTGAACACTATTCTTAGCTTTAAATATTTAAATGCCAACATCGAGGAACCTCCACTTAAAAACAATTTGCACAGTCGTGATACACACATACATCCATTTACACTTTGGAAGCAAACAAAGTTTGTAAGCAAATCTAAGAGCCAACATCATGATTTTATTATGAGAGGAGCTATATTTCATGAATGGAGAGGTGAGAGCGATCATACCTGTATGGAGAATGCCAGAAAACCAATAAGCATGACTATTATTTCCAAGGTCGAGAAAAACAGAGGCAACACTAGCCAAAACAACCAACAAAAATGCGATCCAAGTGAGGGTGGCAACCTCGAGGTAGGGTTAGAGCGATGTGCAGTAATTGCAAGTTGTTTCTTACATTAATTGCATCAACTATAGCCAAGTACGAGCGCACTCAATACCTCCAACACATAATCCACTGTGTTTTCCACATAACAATTCAATACAAAAATCGAATTTGCCTCTTTTCATTAAGCTCATACGCATACTCGACACTTAGCCCCAAATACATCTCATGTCCCACATTATTTGCTAGGGAAGGATTGCCACCTTATAAAACTCAACAATTATCCATGATAATAACAAAAAAATATCATAAGTGCAATATGCTATAACCATATATGGCCCATGCTTGGAGTTTGAATCAACAAGTCAAAATATATGTGCAGCAAGAATAAACCAAGATGCTCATTAAAACAACATCTTTTNAATTATCCATGATAATAACAAAAAAATATCATAAGTGCAATATGCTATAACCATATATGGCCCATGCTTGGAGTTTGAATCAACAAGTCAAAATATATGTGCAGCAAGAATAAACCAAGATGCTCATTAAAACAACATCTTTTACTTTTCCTCTTTAAATTAAATCGCCAATAAACCATCATTCATTTATTTCACATGGAAGTGGTTTCGAATTTCAAGCTGTAGAATCATCTTTGCAAGGTAGCCATGAGCACAATCAAATAAAAGTGTCTTTCACCATTATTCATATAACGGGGTCCCACCTATTTAGTATATTATTAAATATATATAAGTAATAAGGCATTGCAACCCATTTTCATGCAGAGATTCCATGTTGCGCTTTTGGGGCATCAACAAACTAGTGACTCCACAGGGAAATATGTTCTCAACAGATTTAAAACTCAGAATGTTTGGTTTCACAGACCAATAGAAGTAGGTGATCGAAAACTGATGAAATGAATAGTTATGAAACATGGGGAAAACAAATGGTTTAAGGGAAATAATGAGATGGGACTTCGAGAATAACTTATGGAAAGTGGTATGTATGAGGGGAGTTGGTCCTATATGCATAACATTCGAACAAGACGTAACATTCGAAAATCAACTATCCTACAACAGTATTGAAAGAAAAAAGTTGTTTCAGCGATGTCTGAAAGGGGGACATCGTGACAGCTGTGTGTATCTTATTTTTTTATCAATCAACAATATTTACAGAATGACATTATTATGGAAAAACTGATCAAGACTTTACTTCTGATTATTAAGAAAAACAAACAACAAAAATTAAAACTCAACAAACCAAAGTAGAAAGGAAAACAATAAGACAAAAAATATATATACAACAATCATGTTTACACAAGCATTAATGATCAAACTGGTTCCACATATTGTTTCAAGTGGGAACCATTAGTACTGTAAGAGAACAATCGCTCCTCCAAATCCTTTAGACAGTATGTGTTTGTGCCTAGGATAAAAGCGTTTTTGAAAGGACCTAGCCATAATTTTTGGAATTTAGAATGTCTCCCTCTATCAGCATGGGCCGAGTCTCATAGTAGGACTTTGTCATCAATATTGAATTCAACAGCCTTTGCTCCTTTGTTAAAATAAATTTTCACTGTTTGTTGTCTTCTTTTTAGTTTCTCCAAGGCACAATTTCTTTGCTCCTCCAGGGCTAACAATGCATTTATCCTTTGGGGAACATTAAAAGAATTTAATTCTTCAGTCTGTAACATCAGCCGTAAGGAGGAAATCTCTAGTTCAGTAGGCAGAATAACCTCTTGGCCATATACAAGCTGAAAGGGAGCAAAACCTGTACTTTCTTTGGTGGTTGTATGGTTTGCCCAGAGAGAATAAGTGAGTAGTGTGTGCCACTGGCGAGGTTTTTCTTCTATGATTCTCTTTATGATCCTAACCATATTCTTGTTAGTGGACTCTGCTTGCCCATTTCCCTGAGGGTAATAAGCAAACGAAGTAAAATGTTTGACACCTAATTTAGCCAAAAATTGGGTCAATTTTTCAGAAATGAAGGCTGGGCCATTGTCTGTAACGATCTCTAATGAGATGTCGAATCTGGAAAAGATGTTAGATACTAGGAAAAAAGTTGCCTACTCATCCTATGCATGTCTAAGAGGGACAACCTCGGTCCACTTAGTAAAGTAATCAGTGGTTGTTAAAATAAAGATATGCCCTACAGAAGATGGAGGATTGATAGGACCAATAAAATCTAGGCCCCATTTAGAAAAGGGAAATCCGGGAGGACAAGTTGTAAGGGCATGGCAGAAAGACATTCTTTTCCAGCGAATTTTTTGCACTTATCACAATATCTTGCAAATTTATAAGAATTGTGGAATATCGAAGGCCAGTAGTAGCCATTTCTTATGATTTTAAAAGTAGTATCCTTAGCAGAAAAATGGTCATCGATGTGATTGATAGAAACTGATGATCCATGTATTTTGTGTAACAATTTTTGTGCTTCTTCATCGTTTACACATCGAAGTAACAAACCACCAACAAGCCTCCTAAACAAAAAGCCTCCTAAAATTATATACTTGGAAGCTTCAAGGCAGAGTCTCCTTCTCTGGTGAGGATCTAAGTTATCTGGGCACCTTTGATGCTGCAAATAATACACCATATTTTTATACAAAGGATGCTCAATTATAGCAAGATTTTGATTTTCAATATAAAATAGAGTTGAAAGAGGATTATCTTGATCATCAAGTTCTTCACTTGGTTCAGGATGCTGAGCTCAGTGAAGAGCTAGGTCTTGTCCCTTGATTGTCTTCGAAGTCGTGATCTTCAAATCATGCTCTTGAATTTTGGAAAGCCAGTGTGCAAGTATTCTTAAAAGATAAGTTTGTGAAAGCAGAAACTTGATAGCATGCAAAGGGACTTTTACTTGCGTATGTTTGCCCAAAATAAAATGGCAAAAATTTTCTATAGCTTTGACAAGAGAAAAAACATGTTTCTCAATATAAGAGTATTTGATTTCATCATCTGATAAACTCTGGCTCATGTAAGCTAAATGTTTTTCATTGTTTTGGTCATCACTTTGTAAGAGGATAGCAAAAATTGCTTCCTCAGTGGCATTGGTATATATGATAAAGTCCTTTTCAAAATACAGTTTTGCTAGGATCGGTGCATAGCTGATTGCTTTCTTAATCCTAAGGAAAACATTCTCAACATCATCTGTCAAAGAAAAGGAACGATCCTATTTCAAAAGATTATGGATTGGTTTAACCATGACCGCAAAATCAGGAACAAACCTACGGTCAAAATTAATAATGCCCATGAAATCTTGAACCTATTTCTTGGAGGTGGGGGCAGGGAGGTTTAGAATGGTGGTAATCCTCTCGGGATCTATGCTTATCCATGAATCAGAAACAATATGATCGAGGAGTTTTCCCTTCATGACGTTGAATATAGATTTTGAACGATTTAAAGAAATGCCAAATTTTCTGCAGCGCATGAGAACTTTTCTAAGATGACCAAAATGATCCAACCGGTTCTTAGAATAAACAGTTAAATCATCAAGATAAACTTGGATAATCTTACCGATTAGATCATCAAAATCTATCTACATAGCTCTTTGAAAGGTAGCACCTGCATTAGAAGAGCCAAAAGGCATGCGTTCATAAGAAAATGTGCCCCAACGTGTAGTAAATGTGGTTTTATACCTATCAGTCCTGTTGATTAATTGGGTTGGTTGTCATTGATGTCAACCCTTAAAGAAAATCCGGTAGAGAATTCTAGTATCACAAAGGTTTGAGTAATGGACCCAAGTTTGTTTGATGTATAATGGTATGAGTTTTGATATATTTGCAGTTAACACTATTCTAGATGGATAGTACATGTCATTCCATTTCCGGTGGTATGTGGAACGCCAAATAACTCCTCACGGTTTGAGAGTTATGGCCTTACGAAGTTGAAGGACCCTCATATGATTGGCTTGAAACCCCAAAAGGTCAAAGAAGTCAAAGTGTTTGCAAAGAAGAAATTATTTAAATAATAAAGTGAAGTGACAAAGTCAAAGAGGATTATTTAAATAATAAAGCGAAGCAACAAAGTCAAAGAGGATTATTTAAATAATAAAGCGAAGCAACAAAGTCAAAGAGGATTATTTAAATAATAAAGTGAAGTGACAAAATCAAAGAGGATTATTTAAATAATAAAGTGAAGTGACAAAGTCAAGGAGGATTATTTAGATAATAAAGTAAATGAAGAACTTTCTAATTATGAAAAGTGGTTATAAGAAGGTTAACCCTAAAATGAGGAAAATGGGTTAAGTGGTCAAGTGGCTATTGGATACATGGATAAGTGGCAAATTGGGCAAAGTTGGACATAGGTGACTATGTGGACAAAGTGGCCTAGAAGATGCNATGGCCTTACGAAGTTGAAGGACCCTCATATGATTGGCTTGAAACCCCAAAAGGTCAAAGAAGTCAAAGTGTTTGCAAAGAAGAAATTATTTAAATAATAAAGTGAAGTGACAAAGTCAAAGAGGATTATTTAAATAATAAAGCGAAGCAACAAAGTCAAAGAGGATTATTTAAATAATAAAGCGAAGCAACAAAGTCAAAGAGGATTATTTAAATAATAAAGTGAAGTGACAAAATCAAAGAGGATTATTTAAATAATAAAGTGAAGTGACAAAGTCAAGGAGGATTATTTAGATAATAAAGTAAATGAAGAACTTTCTAATTATGAAAAGTGGTTATAAGAAGGTTAACCCTAAAATGAGGAAAATGGGTTAAGTGGTCAAGTGGCTATTGGATACATGGATAAGTGGCAAATTGGGCAAAGTTGGACATAGGTGACTATGTGGACAAAGTGGCCTAGAAGATGCTTCTAAGGAAGCTACTTGGAGAGTATAAATAAGAGGCAAGACTCTCTCATTTTAATCACACTTGAACATATTGAATATATATAGGTGACTGAGGTAACCAAAGGATATCTAAGCCAAATTTCATAGGGAAGGTGAAGTAAAGAAGGTCGAAATTCAAGGGAGGATAAATTCTTTTGATGATGCTTTCTAAGATATGTTATTTACAGGTCATCTCACCAGTTTCACAATAAATTTTTTTTTCTATAATGATTCAGATCGTGAAATTGGGAGGTCATTGAGGAAACATATCCAAGTAGCCATGGTACAAATTTCATCTTGTGGGTCGTTGTATTTTCAGAGTTACACTCCACAAAAAATAATGTTTGTGGCTAGTCCTGAAACTAGTCTAAAACAAGTGTTTCGGGTAAAAACGTCATAACTTCTTCATAACAAATCCAAATTTAGTAAGAAAAAATGTGTTGGTTAGAGTACATTCTTTAGTATTCTGTGTAAAATTTTCAGATCCATACAACAAATATTCTATGTGGGGCACGCTCTACAAGTTCGCTCTCTAGAATAATCCAGAATTCAACAAGGTATGCCATTTTTGCTATAACTCTTTTTATGAGAGGTTCCAAGTAGTGACACATGGAGGAATTGCATAAAACAAACTAAAGAACATTGTGTATTATTTTCAGATCTTTATTCATTACAGGTACATAGTTATGATTATTTCAAGTTAGGGTTGTTGACTAATCCAAAACTAGTCATGTGAGACAAAATTAAAGTTTGATGAAAATGCTAGTCTCTTGTTGTTAAAGTTAAGGAAGTTTTGCAAGTTGAGGTACCTGTTGGTGCATGATTGATGCACTTGTTTATGGTACACGTTGATTACAGTTTATTTGGTACAGGTTGGTGCATGGTTGATGCACTTGTTTATGGTACATGTTGATTACAGGTTGAGGTACAAGCTGATGCATGGTTCAACTTATTGGTACATGTTGTTTGGTGTAGGTTGATTGGTACACGTTTACATCAGTACATCTCACAATGATAGTGTGACAATGGTTCCATAATTCTACTTATACGTCAGGGCGGTTGGGCAGGGCAAGGATAGGTGGTTGTAGCCGGAGAACATAGGGGGTTGTAGCCTCCTTCTGGTTGTAGCTAGAGAATTGGGGAGTTGGAGCTTCCCTTAGGTTGTAGCCCGAGAAACTAGGGGGTTGGAGGCTCCTTCCAGTTGCAGCTGGAAAACAAAGGAATTTGGCGCTTCCAATGAATGTAATTCTTCAATACATATAAGAAAAAACATTCTATGGTTTTCTCCCGCTTTGGGTTTCCATGTAAAAACACGGGTGTACTATGTATGTGTATGATTGTTCATTGTTTATTTACTCTGCAAATATTGGATGATAATGCTACATTGATATAACACTTGCATTATATGGTTAAAAATGATTAGATTTCTCTATTATTGATTCACCCCCCCTCTTAGTAATCCAACAATTGGTATCATAGCAGGTTCCTTGAGAAATCAGTTTAACCACTGAAAGGTAGATCATGGAGAACAAAAACATGTATACAAATGGAATACCACAGTTTGATGGACAAAAGTATGCATTTTAGAGCATAAGGATGAAGACATATATACAAGCACAGGGATTTGAAATTTGACAATCAATTGTAGATGGATACACAACACCAGCGGTTCTGCCGACAAATGACAAAGCAGTGAAAATCGGTCAGAATAATTCCAAAGCCACAAATGCACTTCTGAATGGTCTTGGAGAATTGGTATTCACCAAAGTTGCACATTTTTAAATCCGCTAAAGATATTTGGGACAAACTTAAAAATATTTATGAAGGAGATTCAAAAGTCAAAGCAACAAAGCTTCAAACTTACAGAGGTCAGTTCGAACAACTAAAGATGAAGGAAGATGAGAATATTGCAGCTTACTTTTTACGAGTTGATGAAACAGTAAATGCAATCCTGGGATTGGGAGAGTAAATCAAAGAATCTGTAATTGTTCAAACGATACTAAGATCTCTTCCTATGAGATTTGACCCTAAGATATCAACACTAGAAGAAAGAGAAGATCTAATCTCAATAAGAATGGACGAACTACATGGAATCTTCACAGCATATGAAATGAGAACTGAACAGGAAAATCCAGTTATAAAAGAAGCAGTCTTCAAAACATCTGAAAGGTCAAAGCAAAAGGGAAAGCAAAAAGAAAAAGAACATAGCAGCAACAATGACGTCTCAGAAGATGATGAAGAAGCGACCAACTTTGTCAGAAGATTAAACAAGGGAACCAATGACATGTATAGATGTAAGCTTCCTTTGATTTGTTTTAATTGTGATGGTATTGGTCATTTTGCTAACAAATGTCATAAGAAAAAGAGAAATGATGAAGGTTACTCAAATAACAAACAAACATATAAAGGCAAAATAACCACAAAGAAAGTTTTCAAGAAAAGCTTATGTACCAAAGAAGGCATCTCATCATCAGATGAAGATGAAGTCAGTGATAGTGAGACAAAAAGAGTTATATTCATGGTAGTAGAAGACTCTGATAAAGAAGACCCTGAAGAAGAATATGAAGAAGTCGAAGAAGAACATGAAGAGGTTGATGAAGAATATGAAGAGGCAGAAGTTGACTACCGGGAAGAATTGTTGTGTGCCATAGAAGTTATCAGAAGAGAAAAGAAGAAGAAAAAAAAAATCTACAAGAGGAACTAGACAAGAAAGAAGACACTCAAGAACTAGAACAAATGATCACAAATTTGAAGGTTCAAATTGAAGAAGATAAAAGAATTGAAGAAGCACTCAAAGAATAGCTAGAAGGAAGAGACAGGATCATTGGAAATTTGGAAACATAAATTATCACATTAAGAAAGGATCTTCAAAAGAAAAATATGAAGAACAACTCAAAAGTTTTGATTGACATTATCAACAATCAAAAACCTCATCATGACAAGTTCGGACTTGGATACAATTAGAAAGAAAATGGATCAAGCTCCAAAACAACAGAACAAGAAACATATCCAAAAAGCTATGCAAAAACAATCAAAGGGGATAGGAAGGTCTACAAAAAAAATTACAGGGACACTCCTCCACCGAGAAGATTCAGATTTCAGAATCAATGACCGACAGAAACAGATAGGCCTCATGAAGAAGAAGGATTCATAAGAGTACTTCCTTTCAGAAGATCTTCAAATCTCAGGTATCAAACTATCTTTTTTGGTTTATGTTATGCATGTAATAATTTTTGACATAAAGTTTTGAATTGAAGAGCTAACAAAAGGAACATAAACAACTTCGAAAGTCATACAAAAAAGGGTTATCCAAGAAGGCCTAGTGAAACACAGAGAAGAAGTTATAACAGGTTTGAATCTTTGAACACTGAAGTGGAATGCTACAAATGTAATAACTTTGGACACATGGCCAAAGATTGCAGAATGACAGTCCCTCCTAGAGAACCACAACAGAACAACAACATTCACAGACATGAACCTCGGAAAAGAACATGGATAAGAAAACATAATCAGTATAGCAATGAAGAATGCACACTCACTCTACAATCTAAGAAGAAGAAACATGGTTGGTATGTTGACAATGGTTGTTCAAAACACATGATAGGTGATAGAGACAGGTTTCTTACATTAATAAAGGAAACAAATGGATTAGTCTCCTTCGAAAATGATGATTCAGCTAAAATCATTGGAAAATGAATAGTCAGAAATGGGAACAAGAAAAACCAAGGCAGAAAATGTTCTACTAGTAGAAGATATGAAACATAATCTTCTAAGTGTGAGTCAAATGTGTGACCAAGGTTATAAAGTTACTTTCGATTCACAAAAATGCGAGATAAGAAAAAAATATTTAGGAAAATTGATTGCAACAACTGTGAGAACTTCAAGCAACATATATGTATTATGTGAAATTGGAAATGAAAAGTGTTGCCTAGGAAAGGAAGATGAAAGTTGGCTATGGCACGAAAGAATGGGTCACATACATTTTGATAACCTTGTCAAAGTTAGCAAAAGGGAAGCAGTTAGAGAAATTCCCCAGATCATGAAACCAACCAACACTTTATGCAAGCATTTTCAACAAGGAAAGAAAACAAAGACTAGGTTTAAATCAAAAGAATATTCAATGACAAGACCACTAGAAACTGTGCATACCGATCTAGTTGGACCAACTACAACAAAGGGTTTAAAAGGTGAGAAATACTTTATATTATTAGTTGATGATTATACAAGAATGACTTCAGTTTGCTTTCTCAGAAATAAGTCAGAAGCTTTTGAAAACTTCAAGGTCTACAAGGAAATGGTTAAAAATGAAATGGATTCAAAAATCAAATGCTTGAGATCTGATAATGGAGGAGACTTCACTTCAAAGGAATTTATGGATTACTGCAGCATGCATGGAATAAAAATGAAATTCTTTGTTGCTAGGACACCTCAACAGAATGGAGTTGTTGAAAGAAAGATTAGGACAATACAGAAAATGGCTCGAATAATGCTAATGGATTCCAAATTGATAGATATATTTTGGACATAGGAAATGCATACAACAATTTACATTCAAAACAGAGTAATGATTAGAAACAACATTGACAAAACTCCCTACAAGCTATGGAAAGGAAGACCAACAAATTTGAAGCACTTCAGAGTTTTTGGAAGCAAATGCTACATCAAAAGAGAAGATGACAGAATGAGAAATTTTGACTCTCATGTGGACAAAGGAGTACTTGTTGCTTATCCAAGTACAAGGAAATCATACAAGTGTTACAACCTGAGATTGAACAAAGTTGTGGAAAGCATCAACGTAACAATTGATGAAACATGTAGACAAGAATTAAAGGAAGAAGAAAATGAATCAATGGAACAACTTTACGAATAAGAAGTAGAAGATGAAAAATAAGTAGAAGGGGAAGATGAAGAGGATTCGATAGAAGTAGAAGATCAAGTTCAACAAGTGCCTCCAAAGACACCTAGCAGACGAGTACAAAAGAATCACCCTTCAGATCAGATTATCAGAAAGAAAGATGCAGGAGTTGAGACTAGAAGAAGAATCTGTTCAACAGAACAAACACACCTAACACTCTCATCTACGATTGAACCAACCTATTTTGAAGAGGCCAACAAGGATGAATTTTGGAATAAGGCCATGGATGAATAATTGGATCCAATAGAGAAAAATGATACTTGGGAATTGGTTCCAAGACCAAAGGATAAGAATGTGATCGACACAAAGTGGGTATACAGGAATAAATTAAATGAAGATGGACAGGTTACAATGAAAAAAGATAGATTTGTATGTAAAGGATATGCATAGGTTGACATAATCGACTTTGAAAAGACATTTTCCCCAGTTTCCAGAATGGAAGCAATCTGACTGATTTTATCTTATGCATGCTCCAAAAATATTAAAGTGTATCAGATGGACGTAAAATCAGCTTTTATGAATGGGGAACTTGAAGAAGAAGTCTACATTGAACAACCAGAAGGATTTTAGTTGTCGGAGAATGCAGATTATGTGTGTAAATTAAAGAAGGCCTTGTATGGTCTAAAACATGCTCCTAGAGCATGGCACTCTAGACTTGATAAATCTCTACAATAGACATGGTTCAGAAAAGGAAGTGCAAACAATAACCTCTACATCAAGGTAACTCAAGATAATATTTTATTAATTGAAATTTATGTTGATGATATTATTTTTGGAGGTACTGATGATAGGTTAAGCCAAAAAATTGCAAAGGACATGCAGAATGAATTTGAAATGTCATTACTTGGAGAACTATCCTTCTTTCCGGGTCTTCAGATATGTCAAAGAAACCAAGAAATTTTTATTTCTCAAACCAAGTATATCAAAGAAATGCTAAAGAGGTTCGGAATGGAAGATTGCAAACCAATTATCACTCCCATGCAAACTAGTTGCAAGTTGAGCAAAGATGACGATTCAAAGTCTACAGATCAGAGACAATACATGTCAATGATTAGTAGCCTACTATATGTGGCAACATCCAGACCAGATGTAATGCAGGAAGTTGGACAAGTGGCACGATTTCAAGAAGCACCAAAGGAATCACATGTATTAGCAGTGAAGAGGTTTTTCAGATATCTCAAAGGAACAAAAGAGTTTGGATTATGGTATCCAAAAGGAAAGGATCTATCACTTATTGTCTACACAAATGCAGATTGAGCATGTTGCATTGATGACCGCCAAAGCACCAATGGAGAAACGTTCTACTTGGGTGAGTGTTTAGTATCATGGCCAAGAAAGAAACAATCATCAGTATCTTTATCTACAATCGAGGCTGAGTATATTGCAGCAACAACATGTTGTGCACAAGTTCTATGGATGAAACAAAATCTGACAGCTATACAGGTTAAGTATGATGAGCCCATTCCAATCTATTGTGATAATACAAGCACCATTAATATCTCAAAGAACCTGATGATGTACTCCAAGACGAAGCATATTCCAATCAAGTATCACTTTATACAGGAACAAGTTGTAGAAAAGAACATTAGAGTTGAATATGTGGGCACAAAAGAACAAGTGGCAGACATCTTTACAAAATTGCTTCCACGGGAAGCCTTTGAGTATCTTCTCCAAAGACTCAGAGTTATTTCTACTCCAAAATGAATGCTTTTGAATGCTTATCTTATATGTCTTAGATGTACAAGAGGAAGCACCATAAAGATGACAGTTCAGGTTGGGAGATCAAACGAGTCAGTTAGGGGGAGTATCCTTGAATGGAAAGATACCTTTGTCATTTATGACAAAGAAGGAGAGATTTATCAGATGCAGAGGATAGAGGCATGGTTCCAAGGTAAGTGTTGGTCACAAAGATGCATGCATGGTTCCAGGGGGAGCATGAATGATATGATTTCAATATTGCATCAGAGTGTTTCCATCAATGCCAAAGGGGGATATTGTTGATTAATTGGGTTGGTTTTCATTGATTTAAACCCTTGAAGAAAGTCTGGTAGCGAATTCTGGTAGCACAAAGGTTTGGGTAATGGAACCAAGTTTGTTTGATGTATAATTGTATGAGTTTTGATATATTTGCAGGTAAGACTATTCTATATGGATAGTAGATGTCATTCCATTTCCGGTGGTATGTGGAACGTCACATAAATCCTCACAGTTTGAGAGTTATGGCCTTACGAAGTTGAAGGACCCTCATATGGTTGGCTTGAAACCCCAAAAGGTCAAAGAAGTCAAAGTGTTTGCAAAGAAGAAATTATTTAAATAATAAAGTTAAGTGACAAAGTCAAAGAGGATTATTTAAATAATAAAGTGAAGTGACAAAGTCAAAGAGGATTATTTANTCAAAGAGGATTATTTAAATAATAAAGTGAAGTGACAAAGTCAAAGAGGATTATTTAAATAATAAAGTAAATGGAGAACTTTCTAATTATGGAAAGTGGTTATAAGAAGGTTAACCCTAAAATGAGAAAAATGGGTTAAGTGGTTAAGTGGCTATTGGATACATGGACAAGTGACAAATTGGGCAAAGTTGGACATAGGTGACTATGTGGACAAAGTGACTATGTGGACAAAGTGGCCTAGAAGATGTTTCTAAGGAAGCTACTTGGAGAGTATAAATAAGAGGCAAGGCTCTCTCATTTTAATCACACTTAAACATATTGAATATCTATAGGTGAATGAGGTAACCAAAGGATATCTAAGCCTAATTTCAGAGGGAAGGTGAAGTAAAGAAGGCCAAAATTCAAGGGAGGATAAATTATTTTGATGATGCTTTCTAAGGTATGTTATTTACAATTCATCTCACCATTTTCGCAATAATTTCTTTTCTATAATAACTCAGACCGTGAAATTGGGAGGCCATTGAGGAAACATATCCAAGTAGTTGTGGTATGAATTTTAGCTTGTGGGTTGCTGTATTTTTGGAGTTACAGTCCATGGAAAATAAGGTTTGTGGCTAGCCCTGAAACTAGTCTAAAACAGGTGTTTCGGGTAAAAATGCCATAAATTCTTCATAACGGATCCAAATTCAATAAGACCAAATGTGTCGATTAGAGTATAGTCTGTATTATTCTGTGTAAAATTTTCAGATCCATACAACAAATATTTCGTGCGGGGCGTGCTCTACAAGTTCACTCTCTAGAATAAGCCAAAATTCAATAAGGTATGTCATTTTTGCTATAACTCTTTTTCTAAGAGGTTCCAAGTAGTGACACCTGGAGGAATTGCATAAAACACACTAAAGAAAATTGTGTACTATTTTCATATATTTATTCATTACATGTACATAGTTATGATTATTTCAAGTTAGGGTTGTTGACTAATCCAAAACTAAGACTAAAGTAAAGTTTGATGAAAATGCTAGTCTCTTGTTGTTAAAGTTAAGGAAGGTTTGCAGGTTGAGGTATAGGTTGATGCATGATTGATGCAATTTTTTATGGTACAAGTTGATTATAGGTTGTTTGGTACAGGTTGGTGCATGGTTGATGCACTTGTTTATGGTACAGATTGATTACAGGTTGAGGTACATGTTGATGCATGGTTCAGGTTATTGGTACAGGTTGTTTGGTGCAGGTTGTTTGGTGCAGGTTGATTAATACATGTTTACAACAATATATTGCACAGTGATAGTGTGACAGTGGTTCCATCATTCTACTTATACGTCAAGGTGGTTGGATGGGGCAAGGACAGGTGGTTGTAGTCAGAGAACATAGGGGGTTGTAGCCTCCTTCTGGTTGTAGCCAGAGAATTGGGGAGTTGGAGCTTCCTTCAGGTTGTAGCCTGAGAAACTAGGGGGTTGGAGCCTTCTTCCAGTTGCAGCTGGAAAACAAAGGAATTTGGTGCTTCCAATGAATGTAATTCTTCAAGACATATAAGAAAAAACATTATGTGGTTTTCTCCCTCTTTGGGTTTCCACGTAAAAACACTGGTGTACTATACATATGTATGATTGTTCATTTGTTCATTGTTTATTTAGTCTGCAAATATTTGATGATAATGCTACATTGATATAACACTTTAATTATATCATTAAAAAGGATTAGATTGCTCTATTACTAATTCACCCCCCTTCTCAGTAATCCAACAAGTCCTTTTTACCTTGATTTGATTATACCTAGAGAAAACATCAAGTAAGGACATCATTTGTGACCCTGCAACCTGTTGTAAAATAATTTCCATATTAGGAAGCAAAAAATGGTATTTGACACTCACTTTGTTCAACGTGCGGAAATCGACACATAATCTGATATGGACAATAGTTTTCCGAACAGGGAACAAATTTGAAACCCACTCGGAATACTTAACTGGAAAGACTATATTAGCTTTCAACAATTTTTCCAACTCTTTTTGAATAGTAGCTTCAAGCGCAGGGTTAATAGGTCTTTTTTTTGCCTAACTGGTTTTACCCCTTCCTTGATAGGAATGGCATGTTGTATGAGAGCAGGATCAAAACCACGAAGATCCTCGTATGACCATGCAAAAACATCTTTAAATTGATGGAGTAATTATGTGAATTTCGTTTTTTTTTCATCAGAACATTAGGCACCTAATTTAATGATCTTTGGAGATTTGGATGTCTCAATGTTCAAGGAAATGGTATGACCAACTTTCCTTTTCGACTCTTCTTCCTTATGTGATTCGTTGTTGCCTACATCACTTGACGAAAATGAACTTTCGAGAGGAGTCAAGCCTTTAGGAAATTTTTCATCTTCAATAGATATGATTTCGTTGGGCTTAAACAGTTCATTTTGTATGAAAGCGCAAATGCCTTCATCACTCGGGAAAACATGCCATGATTCTACGTTATCAAGGATATGAGGACGATATAAAGATTGAAACGTACAAGCAGGTCTTTGAGGTAAAATTTGTCGGGTAGGGGATGCTGCAAAAACAACTAACCTATCAGCCATTGAATTTAGTTCCCTCTTAATGTGAGTGATGTTAAACGATAACATATTTGAAATGAGCATCCAAACAGCTTCAGTATAACATTTAAGTAACTTGTTGCTTGTTGAATAAATCTTACGTACAAGATTCACAACAAGTTCAGAATCACCAAAAACTGCAAGGTGTCCACAAACAAGGTTATATGCATTTTCGATGCCTAACAATAAGGCCTCAAACTCGGTGACATTGTTTGTGCAAGAAAATTATATCCTATAAGAGAAATTGTGGATTTTACCTATAGGAGAATACATAATGATACCGGCTCCATTACCTTCATTTTAACATGATCCATCGAAATGCATGTGCCACATGCCATCATCAAAATCAACTGGTTCAAGCATAATGTCACCCTCATCAACAAATATAGAGTACACTCCCAAATCTTCTTCGAGATAATTTACATTAGGTTGGGGAACGCTCTCTATATATGGTGAAATTCTTCCTTCCCTAAGGACTATAATGTTCTTTCCGTTCTGAGGGATGAACTAATGTGTTCTATCAAGTGAAAGGTATCCACCAGTTAAGGCTTGCCAATCTCTTCCTAAAATAATTGAATAGTTTCTCACCGACATATCAATTACTTGGATTTTGAGGGTTGTTCTTATCTCAAGATGTGCGTGCAAAACTAAGGTTACATCTTTGATTTCTCCTATAGTTGATTGTTGCAAAGTGTTATAAGAGAGCATGCTTCTAGAATTTTCATTAGTGAAAGACAAGCCAATCTCTTCCATGATAATTTTAGACATTACACTTGGACTAGACCCACCATCAATTAGGAAACAGTGAGCTATTTTATCCATGATTTTTACAGATATATAGAAAGGTTTTTTTTTTATAGGGTTCCTAAAATTATTTACACCTATCTTATTTACAGTTGAGTCCTCTTCCTTTGACTCTTCAAATAGATTGGCTATGGTAGAAATCTTACCTTCCATAAAGTTTTTAATATGTTTATGTTGTTCTGGGACGACAACCATGTCCAAAAGAGTAGCATCAGCTTTGATATTAGCCAATTGATTAAGGATAATATACTTAGAAGAGGGGAGAAGAGAAGACGCTCCTTGATTATCTGAAATTTTGACCACTTGTGTGTCAGCACTTTGAGAAGATGAGCTTGGAGTGGATGAAGTGCAGGGAAGATCACATTTTCCCTTGGCAGCATAAGATTTATTCTTGGTATTAATTACCATAACATCTTCTGGTTCAACCCAATCTAAAACCGCGATCGTGGTATCAGGCCTTGGCCAAAGATCTTATCTCTAACATTTTTCTTAACTTCGCAAGTACTTTCTTCATGATTTTCTTCACAAAAGTTACACCAACTGCGAGCCATTATGGCCCTTGGTTGAATTTTTTTTTCATTAGTATTCCTAAAGGGCGCTAAGGAAGAAGAAGATGTAGCAGGGGCAAAGGAAGAGGCATTTCCCTTTCGCTCGTAGGCTATCATCCTATTATTCATATCCTACACGAGTTGTAGGAGGGAAGACATATATGTTTTCTTGACCAAGTCTCCCTTAGGGAGACTTGTCCTTCAAGTTGCTCCTCATATTCTAGTAAAGTATGAACAACTAAACCAAGATTGTCAATAGCCTTCTCTTCATTTCTATGATGATAAGAAGAAGGTAAAGCATTATAATAATGCATGAAAGCCACATGGTTTTGAGGACGGATTAGTTCAGGGATTTGATTATATAATTTGGTGAAGCGAAGATTAAAATATTTAATGATATCACCATCCTTATATGCAATATTATTGTATTCCCTTAAATTCTTAGTTGGACTCTTGGGATGTCCATAAGTGGACTTGAACCAATAAACCAATTATTCCCAAGTGGAAAGGATTTTGGGAGGGAGGTCAAAGAAATCTGCAACAACTTTCCCTTCGAGAGAATTGAAAAATAAACGCATGCAGGTGTCATTATCGTTAGCCATGATGTTATGGAAAGCATTAGAAAACGATACTAGGTGTTCATTTGTAATAACGGTGCCATTCCCGAAAAACCTAGGTAAATGCTCCTTGAATTTTGGTAATGGGTGGGTAGCTGGTGAAAGATTCAAGGGAGAAGATATGTGTCATAGGGTGGTCATAGCATCTTCTTCAAATTGAAAAAGTCCATACTTCTTTATGACTTTAGAAGGATTAGTAGTGGATTGAATAAGGATTTGATGACTGTAGATACTACCAATTACTGATGAACCAGAAGGTTGTGAGGAGGAGGCACCACCGGTGCCACTACCACTACCCGCATATGTCATGTTGAAGGTGATAGGTATGGGTGATAAAGGTGAACTGGAAGAATCATATAAGGTTCGCCTAAGGGCACTTTCTTGTGTTTATAAGACAATTTTCCTCCTTCCTATTTCAAAAATAGGAGTAGATTCAGGGAGGTTACTGTTGATTTTTGGGTTGCCTTTCCTGGCTTTCTAGTTTTCGCGAATACTTATGTCCCTTTCAATTACTTCCCAAGATCATTCAAGTTCATCACGAGTACTAGCAGTTTCTAAAATAGTGTTGAATAAAGTTAATGCAATGTTGGTTTGGTCATAAAGACCATTTCCAATATTGGGTTGTCTTGCAACGGGTAATGTCATGGAAAAAATAGTCAAAGAATAATCCGATAAAATAGAAAAATAAAATACAATTGTGATACAATCAACCAGAGAGATATGGAAGATATCCCCAGTGTGGTTGCCAAATAAATGTTGAGGAAAAGGTATGAAGAACCTTACTCAATCATTTCCAGATCTTGCTGGGCTAAGGAAATATAGTCGGGAATGTTACCCGTGGTTTATAGCCTTAGAATAAAATAAACAATAACTTAATCCACGAGTATTAATTACAAGGGACCAAGGCTAGTTTTTTTTTATTTTTTTATCTATTATCTGTACTGTGTAAAGAAATAACTAAACATAAATTACATGAGTATGTACATGGAGATAAAAGCGAAATATGAACCAAATCATCAAATATACATATGTGAGACTGAAGTCAGAAGTCTGATTTTTATATTGATTTCATTCTAAGATACAAAACTGAATTCTCTTTACAAACCCCTGCGAGGGTAGGGGCCAAGTCATATTTAGAAGCCTCCTATGGGAACCATACAAAAATACTCTGACAACAAACTAAAACTTAAGATAAAGATCTGGATCAACTTGCCACAAAATGTTGTCACTTGACTCTGCAAAATATTCTTTATCAGTCATAAAATTTAATTTATAAACAAACAAGAACATATAGACTGCCAAAGATAAATCATACACCTTTAAAAAAAGTTGTTGTAATATATGATTCAATTTTGAATCTTGTTGCCTTCAATAAGATATTGTTGTCATCAAGATGGTTAATCCTTCTAGTAAACTTAGAATGAATGAAAAATGAAAGTATCTCACTAGTATAGAGCAAACCTTATGGTTGAACTTCTCCTTATTTTCTCTCTCTCTTTGTCTATTCATTTGATTGAGATTTTATTCCTTTTCAATAAGTTATGGTAGTTCAACTACCTTTCTCACGTTGAGATAAATTAGCTTAACTAATTAGTTGAGACAAATAAATAATAATATATATAAATAAGGGTCTAATTAAATAATAACTAAATAGGTGGGACCCCTTGTGACTCCCATTCCAATTTCTTTTAATAGTCATCAAAACATGACGTATAAAACCCTAAACATTTGATTTAAACATCCTCCTTGTAACTCCCATTCTCATATTCATGATCAATTATTTTAATATCAACAAAATATAACGTGTCTATATCCAAAAAATAACATTATATCCATGATATCCAAAACATTGTCTAAACATGTATTTGTTGTCCAAAACTTTGTCAAAATAAAAAGACTGTCATCAATAGAAAATAATATTAATTATCATTAGAACCCATATTTACTATGAGAGGCATTTGGAGTCTTTTCACTACTACCCCTTTTGATCTTTCTATTGCAACCTTAGTCTGATCGAAACCTTGAGGGTAAATGTTGATGACATGGGAACAATTGCCTTTGAGATGAAGACGAGGAGACACAGATTCAGAGGAATATTTGGATGATTTGGAGGGAGTGGCCACTAATTTTCCTTTTTCTGGCTCTCGCTTGGGGACATCAATTTTTAGCCTCTTACTTGCATGAGAAGATTGCACAGGTGAGACAACATGATCAACTTGAACATTTGTATTTTTTTGGCAGTGGAGGAGGGGGTAATGGAAAGGACACAGTAGGCCAACCATGGTGATGAGTAGCAGGTTGATGGAAAACCTCTTGCCAACCATCATTGGCAGGTGATTCTAGTTGCATAGACACATGAGGGGGAACACAAACACCATAAATGTTTTGATGTGGTTGGAAGGGATGTCTCTCAAGTTGGGGCTGGAGAATCCCATGGCCAACTAGGTTGAAGAATCCAACTTGAAAGAGATGATTTAATTCCTGTGGATCAACATCAAAATGTATTGAAAATTGTGGCCTTCTATGGTCCCTCTGCCTCTATTAGCACCTCTATTAACACCTCTTCCATTGTTTCCCCTGCTAAAGAAGCTCATCCTGAAGCAATATTCCAACATGTCATGAAAAAATCTTAAAAATCCATGCATCAATACTCTACCTAAATAAAATCAAAAGGTTGGTTCTATTGTTCACCACAAAAGCACATGCAATCCATCCATCAACATCTTAAAACTCAACAATAAATTGCCATTTGAATAGGGAGTGGTAGGGCTATTGGGAAGATGAGGGGCTTATAATGTGTGAAAAGTGGTAGCATCGATGGGAAACGACAAAAAAATATTGTTCAAACAAATGCATGAGTAACATAAAATGTATCCAAACTTCCAACACCAGTCATCAACTGAGTCTTTTCTTTTGTTATTAATCCTTTCTCTTTTCAAAAAAATGAAATTAATAATAATAGAACAGGGAATGTTTAAAATGTATTTGGGAAGGCGAGGGGCATATAATGAGCGAAAAGTGAGAGCATGGAAGGGAAAAAGACGATTACTGCTCTATTATATACAATAGCATTTATTAAAAAAAATCATCATCACCATCATTTGCCAAAACCTTTCTCTGTTCAATAACTCAAATCCAACACATAGTTGTTTTCATATTATCCAATATAAAACCCTAGGAAAGTTTCAGGACTGTCAACTATACAAATTTAATTTCCACTTCCTTTTGTTTTTATCAACAATTTTTTTATAAAAGAATGTTAGCAGAGTCATTCCAACAATTAAAACCAGACTACATCAAGCACACATGGAGGGCTCAGAACACCACATAGAGTCATCATCACAACCTTAATACTTGTTGTATAAACAAACTGGGTTTCGAAACCCCATGTGAAATTGGTGCTCATCATTTATTTTAACATCATACAACTTCAAAATCGACAAAACCCCCATGGATAAATAACAAGTGAGACATGACTTAACGCAAATAACCAATATTCCCACTATCGGGTTAATCACTTATAACATACATCAAGACCAGAATTCGAATCCCTTAAATGTGATGCATCAATGAAAGAATCGAGGTCTGGGCAAACGCAAAGGCGAAACCTTCACAAGGGGTTTGTAAAAATCATTTAACCATATCTTATCACAACAGACTTTCCACAGACTTTCATGGTGGCCACAAAGTAAATACGCCCACATATTCACAAACAATTGAAAGGTAATTTGAAGGAGCTACAAGTCTTCCAAAGATTGGATACTAACGTTAAGTAAAACAACTGTTCTTTTGTTTCATAGAGAAAACAAAACCCTTGAATTTTAATGACTAGAGATGAGTGAAACCAAAAAATTTTACCATAATTTTTTGCCAACAGTCATAGCACATAAGCAATATTCATTCTAGACATAATGCAAGCACATAATCCGAACATAAAGGAGTTTCGAACACTATTCTCTGCTTGAAAGATTTAAATGCCAACATCGAGGAACCTTTACTTAAAATAAATTTGCATAGTTGTGATACCCACATACATCCATTTACACTTTAGAAGCAAACACGGTCTGTAAGAAAATATAAGAGCCAACATCATGATTTTATTCTAATCGGAGCTATATTTCATGAATGGAGAGGTGAGAGTCATCATACATGTATGGAGAATGCTAGAAAACCAATAAGCACGACTATTCTTTCCAAGGCCGAGAAAAACGGATGCAACACTAGCCAAAGCAACCAACACAAATGTGAACCAAGTGAGGGTGGAGACCTCGAGGTAGGGTTAGAGCGACATGCAGTAATTGCACGTTGTTTCTTACATCAATTCAATCAACTATAGCCAAGTATGAGCACACCCAATACCTCCAGCGCATAATCCACTATGTTTGCCACATAACAATTCAATACAAAAATCGAATTTGCCTCTTTTCATTAATCTCATACACATACTCAACACTTAGCACCAAATACATCGCATGTCCCACATTGTTTTCTAGGGAAGGACTGCCACCTTATAAAACTCAACAATTATCCACGATAATAACAAAAAAATATCATAAGTGCAATATGCTATAACCATATATGGCCCATGCTTGGGGTTTGAANTAAACCAAGATGCTCATTAAAACAACATCTTTTCCCTTTCCTCTTTAAATTAAATCGCCAATAAACCATCATCATGTATTTCACGTGGAAGCGGTTTTGAATTTCAAACTGTAGAATCATCTTTGCAAGGTAGCCATGAGCGCAATCAAATAAAAGTGTCTTTCATCATTATTCACATAAAGGGGTCCCACCTATTTAGTATATCATTAAATATATATAAGTAATAAGGCATTGCAACTGATTTGCATGCAGGGATTCCATGTTGCTCTTTTGGGGCGTCAACAATGTGGACCCAGTTGGAAATCCTTGATGACACCCTTTAGGGATGAGCTATATCCTTGGAGAAATAGTATATAGAATTTGTAAAGTGATAATATATATTATTTCTAAAAAATAAGACTATCTTTGTTAATGTTGATATCACTCATGGTTATACCGTCAAACAAAGTATTGATGCTTTGTTGAGGATTACTCATTTAAAGCAATGCTTAGCATAATAGATTCATTTTTTATTTTCATGACTCTATATTTATGGAGACTTAAAGTGTCCCAATCTCACATATGATAATGAATTATGATCCCTAACTTCGTAACATAATTTCATCATGAAATTATTTTTATTGGTAAGAATTTTTATGAAATATTATTTTGAAGATTCGTTGCACAAAGTAAGTCATTAATACATGATCCATATTTCATTTAAGAATTTTTATTATATGTATTCTTTTTTCAAAGGTGGAAAAACCTATCACAACTCAACTGTCAACTAGCAATGAGGACAACCATCAATGTTTATTATCCCTGAATGCAAGCTTACTTGTCACTGTTATTCAAGGAAAACCATGCCACCTGATATAACATGTTGGCAGTCTGTAAGGGGGGAAACTTTCACTCCTACCAAATGTCTTTGGGTCTTGGGTCATTAACCAACTTCCTTACATTAGAGGAAGACGAGATATTTGTCACTCAGAAGTAGTTTTAGGTCTTACTCCAAGACGAAAAAGGTTGTTTCAACCTATATAGTATCTACAAGAAAGCCAATTTCCCTTATGGTCATCGTCGAGGCTACCTCTAGTGGGATCATGTGCTTTTAAATTGCATCAAATCTTACTCCCATACATAAGACTATATACTACCCCCGATTGCAATTTAACCTCTTGCCTAGGAGAGAATATGTATTTCTCTTTGTATTACAAAAAATCAATCTTATTCATTTAATCAATTATATTCAAAAATCAATTCATATTAGAGAAATAGAGTAGATGTTCAAGAATTAATAGTTAAATATTTACATGTGGTGATTATATTTATGTGTGTGTGGAAAAATCACAATACATGCATTGAAGAAGCTACTTGCTAATTCTTAGGAGGGTGTCAACTATAGACTTGTAGTGACAATGATGACATTAAAAAAATAAAACACGCAAAAATTGAAATGGTGATTTTATATTGAAATATTTTTTTCAACCTCATAAGAAAACCCATGGGATTCTTCCCTGCATTCATGTATGACACTCCTAATAAAATCGTCAGCATAGACTAGTGCACCTCACATGGGGGATTCAAATCAATCACATGTCATCATAGAACTATCCAAATGCCCAATGACATTAGCAATAACTAGTTGAGCTAACCCCTTGGGATTTATTCTATATTGAAATCTACAAGAACTAATCATTTATTCATGAAAATATCTGATTGGGCATTGGATTTATTGTGGACTCCAAATAAATTTTTAATGTCGTTTCATAAATATTTAATTTTATATTGTATTTATGTGGCATATATTTTATATATTTTTCATTTTAGATTTTAAAACATTAGTAAAAAGAAAGAAATTATACAATATCTCTAATCTCAAATTCTATTTCCCAAAGGCCTAACAATGAGAAAAATATAAATAGTTGGGACCAAAGCATCATGGGTTATCTCCCCTTGCCTAAAAAAGAAAAATTAGCCAATCTATGGCCTTTTCTACAAGAGGAAGGCATCAAATCCTTGTATGACCTCTCCTCTTGGGAACAATTTGAACAACAAAACAGGAAAAGTCAGAAGTAGTGCACCCTTTGTTGCCCCTCATTCTCTTTAGAGACCCTCCTTTGAGATCATGTGAAGATGAAATAACATGGGAAAACAAACTTCGCCAATATGCAGTCAATCAAGGTTATAAATGGATACTTGAGCAACAAGTTTTTCCCCAAAAATCCAAAATCTGGAAAGGAGATGCAATCTCAAAGGTAAAATTCTTTCGTTGGATCCTCACCACAATAATTTACTCATAGTGGAAAATCTCAAGAAGAGGGGAATCAAGGGGCTCTCATGTTTCTCCTTATGCAAAAATGAGGAAGAAACTACTCATGTCATTTATTCCTTAACTACCCATTCACCATTTAAACCTAGTAGTAGGCAACTTGAGATCTCCTCATAGACCTCCAACCTCATGTAAACTAGTGGCAGTTGTTTGCCTCACGGAAAAAACATTACCCACTCTACCTAAAGAGGAAGACACTTCTAGCTCAAGTATGGATGGCTATGCCAAAATTCATCTCTTGGAAAATATGGTTCGACCAAAACAATTGCATCTTCAATACAAAAGTGTTAGTGTTTCTTTACTTATAGAGTAGCAATGCTATTTTACTTATTTATCATTAAATTTTTTATCATATACTGAGCAATATCACCATAAACAAAGACAAAAGAACACAAGAGAATTGTCCTGGGAAAACCCCAAATGGGGGAAAACCCAACAACCTTTCTTAGATATATTTCGTTGACAAAGAAAGTCCAAAACAGATAAACCCTAGATCAAAGGCTAGCTCAACTAGAAACACCACCATAGTTGCAGCAACAACTCTATACCAAGTTAGCACACCTCCTCAAGGATTAGCGCACAAGAGAGAGATATCAAAAGACTGAACAAGAAGAAACTGAGTCACTGCAGCTACTACATTATCTTCTCCAAACTTGTGCCTTGCTTCTGGGTGGATGAGAGAGTGTGAGTGAGTGAAAAAATGAGCCAAGACGTCCTCTATTTATAGTCTTCATGGCCACTAGACTGGGTTGAATTCTTCTCTGGAAAGGTGCCACTTCATTATTCTAATTCTTCTGGGCCAACTTCTCTTATGGGGCGTTTCAACCTCTGTCCAATGGATCTCTTGCTTATGGAATCTTCTCTACATATGAGAAAGGTCATCTAGGAGGGAAAGTTCCTCCCACAGCTACCAAACATCAACACTCCCTTTTAGCTAGGGAGGTATCTTTCATGATGTCTTCATCTAGTAGTCCACTAACTACTCTGCAATACGCTAGTAACACATAGCTACTACAATTCCATCGATACCGCGAATTGTATGTCACAGTCTCTATAATCAAGTAGCACACAACTACTCCCAATGTGATTTGGTAGTCTCCATGGAAATCAACTAGTAGCACACATCTATTACAATGCCATCCGATATAACATGAATGTGTCGATCCGTAGTAGTACACAACTACTATCCAGTGGTACACAAGCACTCCTAGTAGCACACAACTACTATCTAGTGACACATAATCACTGCTAGTGGAACACATCCACTACAGTAGCACACAACTACTGTCTAGAGACACACAGTCTCCACTGCAATCAACTAATAGCTACACAAGCTATCAACATACAATACAACAATCTCTATGATTATGCATCAATCAACTAATAACACACTTCCACTACTATATTCGATCATCCATAATCCTAGTCTGCCATCTCCATGACTATGCAACAATCATCTAGTAGCACACAACTACTACAATGCCATCATACATAGTCATACCTATGATTATGCAACAATCAACTAGTAACACACAATTACTACAATATGCCATCAACCATAATCATAGTCGATGTCTCTATAACTATGCAACAATAAGCTAGTAGCACACACCTACTACACTATGCCATCAACCATATTTATAGTCTCATCCAGTAGCACAAAGCTACTCCCATATTCCTAATGACTATGCATGTGATGTTTCTTCTCTCATCAGGTCTGACAGTGCATTACCCCCTTAGTCACATGACTGATCTAGGGAACCCTTGGCCATAGGGGTTAGCTGGCATGAGAAGAAACAACACACCTCCCTCTCAACGAGGATGGACATTCTGCATCATGCCAAACTTGTCTTTGGAGCACCTCGAGTATTTTTCACTCCTAGCCAAATCAACATGACCAATAGGAGAAAGACTATGCATGGGCCATTCACCACTAGCCAAATCAGCATGGCTAATCCTGTGATTGAATGTATCATTCTCCCTTGGTCAAATCAACATGACCAATCTGGGAGAATATCTTCTTGATGCTACTCATCTGTCCATCACCTTGGACAAAATCTTGGTGAGAATGTTCGCAATTTTCTCATCTATGGATATGTACTGGAGCTTCATTGATCCCTTTTGCACCATGTCTCAGATGTAATTATATTTGATCTCTATGTTCTTAGACCTGTCATGAAATACAAGGTTCTTTGTAAGCATCAAGCAAATTTGATTGTCACAATGTATCAAATTTGGCTCCAACTCTTAGATCAAATATCCCTGCAAGCATCTTCCAAATCCGCACTGCTTCACGGTTTGCCATGCTAGCTGCAATATACTCTGCCTCTGATGTACTGAGTGCCACTGATGTCTTCTTTCTGCTCAACCATGAGATTATACCTGATCCCAAACTGAAGCAACATTCAAAATTACTCTTCTGGTCCACTGCACTCCCTGCCTAGTCAGAGTCTGTATATCCCTGCAGCTTCACATCTCCACCCGAGACATATCTCAATCCATATCTAATCATACCACATAGGTATCTCAACATGTGTTTTGCAATCAACCAATGTACATGTCTAAGTTCAACCATGTACTAACTCAAGGAATTCACTGCAAAGCATATGTCTGGTCTGGTATTAACTAGGTACATCAAGGATCCAATCAGATGTTTGTACATCGTGGGGTCCACCAAATATGAAGATGAATCACTCAAGAGATTTAGATTTATCGTCATGGGCGTGGTCATGGAATTGTATTCCATCATCTCGAATCTCTGCAGGATTTCAACAATATATTTTCCTTGGCTAAGGAAAATCTCATCTGATCTCTACCACACCTCCAATCCCAAGAAGTAATGCATCAGGCCTAGATCCTTCATCTTGAGCATTGAATCGAGCTCCCTTTTTGCACCCAACTATGAGCTTCTCATCCCTTGTCAGAAACAGGTCATCCACATATAGGATCAATGAGAAACAATCTCCAAGCTCATCAAATAACTGTATGATCTAGTATATCATGCCCTGGGTGCCTTCTTAGGCCCATACACAACCTTCTTCAATTTCCAAACATGAGACTCCTTCTCATGTATCTTGTGGTTTCTCTATGTACACTTCTTTTGGCTACTAAAGCAAGTGTCTCGTCAGAATCTTCTCCCTCTTTTTGAGAGAATTCTCTAGCCACAAATTTTGTTTTGTACTTCTCTATGCTGCCATCTACAACATGCTTGATCTTATAGATCAACTTGGGAGTCACCACTGACTTCCCTTCTAGTCTCAGAACTAAGGAAAAATCCATATCCTAGTCCTTCTGATTGGCTTCCTCCTCTGTCATTGTAGTGTTGATGGGGCTTAAATCCCTTGAATCAACAGTAGGAACCAAACCTGACACCAAGGCCCAATTAGACTCTGCAACATTTAAGATGGGATGGTTCTCTAGATCTTGTGATCCGACCAATTTATCGATGGGCTTTGTGTTTTCTTGTGAAGGCTCTTCCTTCAGTTAGGACTGTTCTTTTTTGTATTTTCTCTTGGGTGGGGCTGATATGAGAGATGCAAGCCAGTATAAACCAACTTGACAAGCAACAGGATTGAGTTTTAACCACTGTGAAGAGGCTGAGCTTGGGATAACCCATTGCTCAAACATGCAAACAATGATTCTATGCCAAAGGGCCTAGTACTAATACATTAACCAAATGAGCATCCAATTACTATCTGAGAAAATTAATTAATCGAAAGAAAATGCATATGTAATCAAGGTCACGGTAAGCAAAATAATTCATCTACCATAACATTCATCACATAATAACACAACGATTTATCTTCATCATTAAAGCAAAGAACATCAAATCATTGCACCAGATAACTTGACAACATAATTAATTGCTCTTACTCATTTACTGCATCATTCATGGAGCAGGATAGGAAGTAGTTCTTCTCCAAGTCCAATCACATACATCTGATGAAAATAGAGTGTCTTTGGTCTAGAAGGACTTCTCAATTCATAGCAGCCTCAAAATAATTCTTAACAACCAAAAAGAAAGAGTTCTTACAACAACCATCGACCCTTGTTCATTGGTTGATGTCTCTATTTATAATATAAAGTTTAACTGTAATTAACGGCTAAATATAGTTTGAGCCAAACAAAAATTTCCACATGGCATTATCATCAAACAGTTTCTTTAACAATCCACCCGAGATATTTCTTGGAAAGGGTGACTTCTTACATATTCAGACCAACTGATAAACATATCTTCACAGTTTTGAGCCCATGGGAATCTGTAATGTTCCATTGGGTTTGCATATACTCCTCTGATATCTATTGCATGCGCTCGGTATTTTACCAAATTGACGTTCAATTGTCGAAGCATGGTTCGGGCTCTGATCGGCTGTTCTGCGAATTGTTTCACTTGCCTTGGTCTTGCATTGGTTATCTTCACGAACTCTTCAATCCATAGCGAGTCTTGTTCGACATACAACTTGAACACATCACTCAGGTCGGTAGATTCATCAGGGGTGACGAACTCGGGGATCCCAGAATCCTTCATTGCTCCGACAATTCAGCTTCGATATTTCTTTCGAGTTTTTCAGTGAGGCCACAGGATGATATTTGTTCGGTAGTCACGAGGATTTTTCCTGCAATCAAGGTAGAGGTAGTTTAGCGATTAAACAACCTATGATAATACATAAAAAACCGAAAATATTAATGCGTACCTGTGTAGCTCGCTAGTCTCAGTCGTTTAATACTTACATGATCCCAGTCGCTCCTTCGAATGACCTGTGATTACCTAGACGAAGCCGCTGCTCCTCTTTGGTTTAAATGAATTATGTCAGCGTGACATAGGGTGGAAAATCAAGTACGATGGACATGAGTGTCTAAACCGTCATAGTAATCACTTGACCTTTGGGGCCGAAAGGAGACGCCAGAGACGAGTGTGCGCATGTATGCTCCCAAAAGGTTGGATACCGTAAAGAGAAAGTCGTTAAATGCCTCCAGAATCCGTATCATCAAGCGTGTCAGACATCATTCATCAAAATCGGAGGTTCAGAAGTTTAAAAAAATCGGAAGGATCGTATCGCATGTTCCCTGCAACTCTGATCGGTGATGTTTACATGTTCTGGATTACATCCGTCGAGCAAATGTGGCACATCGAGTCTTCAAAACATCATGTCACAAGGCGCGAGTGTTTTATTGGCATTCTCTGTTTCGCTCCTTTGTTTCTCTATAAATTCCAGGAGTTCTGTGGGGAATTCTACGCATATGTCAAGCTTATATTCTATGGAATTATGGTCTAGTGAGTTTATCTTGGAAAAGTTCCACGTAGTAGTCCTTTATCACTTGCAGACACCCAAGTCCCTATGCTAGTGCATTATGGGATCCCCTTCAAACACGGGACGGGATCTGCGAGGCAGCCAAAGTGCCAAGTCTGAGCCCCAGCGTGCCTAAGACTCTTTCTTATTAGCTCCCCGTGTCCTTAAAACTCCAACATGAGGTACAGGGTCTTTCTTAGAGACGATGTCGGCATTCCCAACGAAGATTGGGGTGGAAAAAGGTATGTCTGAGAGAGGTATGCTGGGAAACGTGCCTTTTCAGGAGCAGAAACCACAGAGAAGAGGAAGGCCTAGGAAAGATACGGGAAAAGGAGAGGAGGACCACCTCTCGGCCGAGCTGATTGCATGTCTAGCCCCTGAGGGGTCTGCGATGTTGACCAACTGGTCGGAGTAGGTTGGGACTACAGGTAGAGGAAGCGGGAGACAAAAGGAAAGGGAAAAAGCACAGGGTCTTCCCGTTGAGAGTCCCGCTCAACAGTTAGAGCGGGTCAAACTTGCAATAGATAAACTCTACCAAGAGAATAGAGAGTTACAGAGCCAATTGGCGACGAAGAACTAAGAGGTATCAGTGTCGTAGGGTCGCGAAGGTAACACAGTTTGGCTCCAGAGACGGCTTTGAGAAACGCAAGATACAATTGTGAAATTACGCGAGGTGCAGAGGATGACAACGAAAGAGGAGCAGAAGACATTACAAGGTGCGAAGGATGGTCTGAGAGAGGACCAACGCATATGAGATACATAGTGGGCAGGTTCTTGCCTTGCGTCCTTAGAAGTGTCGCTTGACAATTTTTTCTCTCTTTTGTAAGGGTTTCATATTCTTAATGCGTCCGGGCCGGTTAGCTGGGTCATCGAGGTTGTCTACTTGTATGTAAACCAAGTCTGGCGGGAGTTTTGATTGTATGAAGAATTTGAAAGTGTTTTGAATGTATCATGCTCCTTTTAGATGTGAATTAAACGTGTCTTCTTATTTAAATTTCTTCGCGCTCATCATGGGATTTTATAATTTTTATCATTGCATTTGTGAATACGTTGATGTATTCTCTGTTAAAAATTCTGATATCGGTTGATGTTAACATGGCGTTATTAACCGGGGTCATTAAAATAAATAAACATAAAGAGAGCACCCAACTAGCGGGTAGGAAATGCACTTGGGGACCTCATACGCGCCGAAAGCACATAATGGGTTAGGTACAATGGCTCCCGATGCTTGGATGGCGTTGGGAAAAGTAAAAATAATGCATGGTTTTCTTTGTGGGTTAACACGTTGTAACTTTTTCGACGTCGAAATTGTATCCAGGGTCGGCAATGTCACTTTCCATTTGCGCGGTGTTTGTTGTTATATTTATTTTCCGAAGCCGAATGGATCGGTCTTCGACACAATCCTTGCCGGGGCTTATTCGCAGAAAATAAACACTTTCATCGACCGACGCAGATGAAGGTCGACACTCAGCTATTTTGACTTCTCAAACGGTTTTCGCCACCTTTAACCTTCACCGATGCCAAACTTCTTAAGCGATTCGGGAAAAATTCTAGGTCATCGATTCCTTGAGCAGTAGTTAAGTCTCTTTCAGAGTTAAGATGACTCTTTGTTGTATGTTCAAGTAATCTTTAATTAATTCAATCATGAAACAAATAAGATAAGCGAAGGTATCAATTTTATACTGACGTGAAAACAATCAATGCAAAATATCGAGTGGTACCCAAAAAGGAAATGGTCATAGACTCTTTTTTAGGGTGTGTTGAGTGCTCATCATGTAGAAACATCTATTGAAACAAGGGAATCCTCCCAGGATATCTCACATCTCCTAGAAGCCTATGAAGCTATGATCTAGCCTCCTCAACTCATAACACTTGTCTATCACTCCTGGAAGACGTCTCTCTCTCCCATATGAATATGAGGAGGAATACTTTCTGAATGAAAGTCTCTAAGTCACTGACTCTCTCTAATATCAGGCTCACTTTGAGTCTGCATGCTCCCTCTGAAGCTTGACTCCCTCTGAGTCTATATGATCTCCAGAGCCACCTGCTTCCGCTGCATCTTGTTGACTTCCTCTGAAGCCTGATATCCTATGGACTATATTGGGAGTTGCTCCTCCCTACTGGATCCAGAGGGATGACTCCCTTTGAACTCTAGCTCCTTCTAAGTTGGTACTAGGTGGGGCCACCTGCCTCACCACTGGTGGATCCATCTGATCCTCCTCATGATATGGCTAATCTATGACATATAACTTCATGCACTTTGTATCTTGCAAAGTATCACAGGACCCTGCTGGTCTCTTATTGGTCACTACAACGATTATGGGTAGACCCTTTTGGCTCTACTGACTCTTCTTGATGATCTGAAGAGTGATCAACTGAACTAGAGAAATCTACATGGTCATCTTCGGAGCCTTATTCTCCTCACCATCAATATCCATATGAGATACTTTGTATTTCACAAAGGTACCCTTCTTTCCAAAAGGTTTTGACTTCATCTTCTTCGTTACATGGATGTGTAAGGTTCTGTACACAACTCTATATCTGGATAGTCTGCTCCATGTCTTGACTAGGGACCATCTAATTTGTTTCCTCTTGCAATATCCATTATATCTCCCTCTCAGAGCTATCACCCGTGACCTGCCCAGAACAAGAAACAACAACAACATTTCCATGGTAACCTCCATGGACTTTACAAGATATCCTGCCTGGAACAAGGTCAATAACCAAGAACATCTCCTAGAGGAGATTAATTTCATCTGCAAAGAATGAGCATTTACTGAATGGTTATTAATATTCAAGTGTTACTAAACATTTGATAACAATAGAAATAATAGAACTCTAAATAAAATATCAAACCTGATATGCAAACCTAGAGTCTAGTTGTTGTTGTTCCACTTAAGTTGTCTTCTATTGTTTCTCCTTTTCCACGGTCATGTGCTTGGAAGCACTACTTGCTAAAGGACAAACTATTGATCCTTTGATTTCTTCTCTTCAGTATATGTTGCATGTGCATGGTGCTTCTTCTTTCCCTTCTCATGTCTAAGAGGACATTGTGATGCATAATGTCCCATCTCCTTATGGGTGTAGCATCTGATCTTTGACTCATCCTTCCTATGATGTGGCCTCTTAGACTTCTTCGGGATACCTTTTTCCCCTTTCCTTTCTTTGCTCTGGCTTCTTCATCTTCAGGTTCTGGAAGTGTTTCCTTGACGTAATCTAATAGATCATTTTCTTCTAGAATGAGAAGAACTATGTGCTTCCAGGATCTGAAGTTAATCTGCTCCATCCAATCTATCTTCAACTCTCATGTTGGTTGACATTTTCACTAACATAAACCCTAGCACTGGAAAAACTTTGAATTTTCCAAACTTCACCAAATTGCAGTCTGAGGGTTTCATGAGGTGTGCTAGGGTAGGGCACACTGCTCTATGTAAAGAAAGATCCCAACGCCTTTGGGGTTAGTGCTCAATGAGCTTGACAAGGATTGATGCGCAACGACAGTGTGGAGTGGACCCATAACCTATTAGTGTTTCTTTACTTATAGAGTAGTAGTGTTCTTTTACTTCTTTAACATTAATTTTTTTATCATATATTGAGTAGTATCACCATAAACAGAGACAAAAGAACAAAACAAAATTATCCTGGGAAAACCCCAAATGGGGGAAAAACCCATCAACCTTTCTTAGGTATATTATGTTCACAAAGCAAGTCCAAAATAGATAAACCCTAGCTCAAAGGCTAGCTCATCCAAAAACGCCACCACAGCTGCAACAACATCTCTATACCAAGGTAACACACAAGAGAGAGACACAAAACGACTGAACAAGAAGAAACTGAGTCATTGCATCTATTGCATCATCTTCTCCAAACTTGCGCCTTTCTTCTAGGTGGATGAGGGAGTGTGAGTGAGTGAACAAATTATCCAAGACATCCTCTATTTATAGTCTTCCAAGCCACTAGAATTGGTTGACTTCTTCTCTGAAAAGGTGCCACTTCAATATTCTAATTCTTCTAGGACGAATTCTCTTATGGGGTGTTTCAACCTCTATCCAATGGATCTCTTGCTTCCAAAATCTTATCCCTATATGAGAAAGGTCATCTAGGAGGGAAAGTTCCTCCCGCGGATACCAAACATCAACAAAAATAACACTCTCCCCTTGAAATTGTCACAACAACTTGTGGAATATTGGAAGAATCTATCAAAATAAGAGGGAAAGGAAAGATAAGATGCATTTATATGATTCTATGAGAAAATATGGCTCCAAAATCTCTTCGAATCATCTCCCCTTAGTGCAAACATGATAGTTTAACAACCAAGGAGAATAGATCATTGGAATTTACAAGTGAAGAGAGAAAAGTTGGACAATTGGAGGATTGAAAGAGAACAATTCTCCCTCTCTTTGAAAAAGCATCCAAAGGAAATCCTAGGGTTGTAGGTGCAAGGGGATTCATTTTTGATCCAGAGGACACAAAGAAATTCGGTTTGCATGGGGAATTATGGAAGCCACCAATAATGAGGTGAAAGTGGTGAGAGTCTACCAAGGCTTAAACTTTCTTTCCAAGATTACTAGAGATACCATCATGGTGATTGGATATTCCTCATTGATCATCAATGAAATGAGAAAAAAGGGGGGAAATGCATCCCCTATTTTAGCCAAGTTCATATATAGATCAAAATTCTGAGTCCAACACTTTTCCCAAACTCACTTTTATCATGTTTACAAGACAAACAACTCAAAAGTTGGCAAGATGGAAAATGAAGGAGTATATATGGACACCACCAATATGGTCTAAACTCCTATGAAAAACATCAAATATAAGTAGATCAAATAGAAATCATCAGAAAACTATAAGGTTCATATGGTAAGACCCCAAGGTGAGGAAAAATCCACAAAATCTAGGCCTTCTATTATTCAACAAATCTCCCAATACAATGGCATGAGCACTCTCAAATATGGAGAAGTACATTTTTGAGCCTACAAAACCTCTCTTATATAGGTTTGAGGGATGGAAGAACAAATCCCTTGATGAATGCAGGATAAACTCACTTTTAGGAATTAGTGATTTAATTAAGAATATTAAGTCTATAATGTAGGATATTTGAGTTCTCACATAGCCTAATGATGCCTCATTGTGTATACAAATGCATCATAACAATGCTTTGGAAATCATCATAATGTCAAGTTGTACAACACAAAATGTGGTCACTAGACAATTATTACACATATTCAAACAAAAGGGATGTTGGAAAAAGGTTGATACAGAGGGGACCTCTATGCTCCTAGAATTTATCCCATGAAGCCATTCAAAAATTTGGACAAAAGGGAGGGTGGATTCCCATCGATCCCCCTCATCAATGCATGTCAATTCAATTTATTGAAATTGGAGGGTATTCAAGGCTCCTTCTTCCCTCTATCACCTCCACGCATGCAACAAGAGGTTGCCTCCTTATTATGCCCCTTAGCCTAGGTGTCTTCATTCTTCTTTCTTTCTCCAACCATATTTGCAGTAGCCTTTTCTCTACTTAGCCTAACACTTGTAACAGTCATGACAATAAGCTTGAAGGAAAATCTTTTCCTTGGCAGGTGTCTTTTCTAGACTTTTAACCATCCTTCATCGTACTGCAAGAAACCCTCTTACTCTAGAAGCATTCTCCTTGCCCCCATTTTTATGACAGGGTTCTCTAGAACTAGTGCAATGGATGCTCCTCATGCTTCCCCCCCATATTTCTCAGCATGGACCCTTGTTGTTTCAAGTGCAAAGTGGTAGAGGAACTTAGGCTTCTTAGATGGACCACCCAAAGTTGTGAGAGCATAAATAAATCAACAATTTAATTAGTGGCTCAAGAAATGCAGTTAGTGTTGGATGATTGTGCCTCTTACTCACGCTTAGTTTCTAAGCTTCCAACTCCTCCTACTGATCTTCAAGTATCTCAATCCCATTTGCAACATCTAAGAGAATGGAAATCAAAGTTCAATCCTCAATTTCAATACTTAAAGCCAACACTATAGAGCTATAAGCAACAACTAATGTGTTGGACAATCGGTTGTACATCTATTGTCATTTGTTAACATTCTAGTTGAACTGTTGGTACCCTTTCCCTGCCATGCCCTTGGACCTATGGAGGAAACAATAGATAATTCAAGATTTACAATCCATATGGAATCTATAGCCAGTGCTTGAGATCAGTGTTAAAATCTATTTGAAATGTAAATGATGTTTTTACATTGGTTGTTACTTTTAAGATAATATAGTAGAGAAAACTCTAGTCAATATTGAAAGAAAAAGACCTAGATAACATTGTTAAGTTTGAATACAAAACTTCTAAACTCTTTTGTTATTGATCACATTATGCCCAAATTTTGTACTATTTGTAATAAGGGTTATGTTATCGCCTTTTGACTCAATACAAAATAATTGTTTCAATTATATAAAATAAAAGCATATTGTTTCTAATCATGTTATATAAGTTAATCATATTGTCAATTAGGTTTATCTTGGGTGGTTGGGAGGAATGATGGTTATCCTCCC
>SNQJ01S0064896.1:25830-40034 GCA_010110895.2 Picea sitchensis
TTATTTATACTAAATATGTCTATCAAGAGAAGCATCTAGAGGAAGATCCTTCTAGAAGCGGAAGCTTCTATTAGGTCTTCTTACATCCGCCTTATTCTATTTTATTCAAAGGCCTTATTAATATTGATCTTTATTACATCCGAATATATTGCTCTACCTATGTGCGGGTTAGAACCCTAACATAGTTCACCAAGAAATGACCATTCACAAGCAAGAGAAGAAGTCTCCAAGAGGTGTTCACCACCTTAGCTCAATCATTCACCAAGTGATATCACCAAAAGTCATTTGCACAAGAAAGAGATACCAAATTTCCCAAGTAGGGCACAAATTTCATCCACTAATCTTCTCACAATGGGAGAGCTATGATAAAAATGATCTATATTTATACAAATAGTGTTTGTCCACTTAATTTTAGGGTAAACCACGAAGTAAAGGGTCAAAACCCCTTACTTTTCCCCTTTACAAATTTAAAATTGATTTTTCACATAAAAAAACCCTAAAATAAAGATGACTAAAATTGACTTTAGGCTGCAATAGAGCCAAGCTGGCTCTAGCGCATTTTCAAGAACATAAAAATGATTATTTGATAAGCTCTTGGAAGCTTCTGTTTTTGAATAAACAAGCCCTTTCAATAACTCAACATCAGAACCAAAGAGGCATGACATCATTTGCTGAATCATTCGAAATCATAAGCATGGGTAGAAGACCTAGGAGAGACAAAATTGAATAAGTAAGCCAGGTGTCCAATAATGACAAATCTGGCCTTCCTGTTCAACAGAAGAATAACACAGAAGAATTCACTCGGGCTGCTTTTAATTCTTCAAAAAATAAAGCATTGATATCTAATTGTAGGCCTTGTTTTGCTTATAGAAAAACAGAGGAAAAACTACTCTTACATAAATTCCTTTAAACTCGCCACAACAGAGGTTGTACTGAATCGTGGTGGTCACAACCCAAATGAATCTATGAACAGAAGAAAGGTGAATAGAAACATGAAAAACATATTACAGGAAAACACATGATTTGACAGAATAAGGTCTGAGAATCTCCTTCATTCTGAGAATTTTTTTATTAAAAGACTAGTTACATATCAGCCCAAAAAGGTTCTCTTAATGCTCCCTTTATTCTTACAAAGGGATAGTTTAAATAATAAAATACAATTATTCAACTATTCCTATTTTGTTGCAAATAAAATCAAATAAAAATAAACTAAAACTAAATTTAGTTGCAATAAATCTTGGATTGTGAAGGCTGCTGGTCACGATTCTAGTGAGTCCAACTGTAGATTAATCCCTTCCTTGAAATCTGAAACTGTTGATTTTACTCCTTGATATTTGGAATGTTGATTTGATTACTGATCTTCTGCATTAAAATCTGGAGTTTTGCCTTTGACTAATAAATCCCCTGCCACCTGTTATCAAATCTGGAGTCGATTTGAAATCTCAACTGATGCCCCTGAATCTGGAATGAAACTGAATATGATTCAATACTATCCTCTGTAAATGTGGATCTGGAGATTGATTTGCTCGCTGGAAATTCCGTATTTGGGAATTAATTAACTCTAGATCTTTCTCCTGCTTCTCTGTCTTCGGATTTTCGGCCTTTTTATCTAATGCTGAAACAATGCCTTGAATGAGTAGTAATTCCAGTTCAAATACGCCTCTGAAAAACTACATCAACCCCAAGATTATCATAAGCTTGACAATGAATCTCTGAATAGCTTCCATGTACACCGCTCGAAACAGTTGAATTTTCCAGGTAACCTCCTTCTTTTACTATGGGAAAAAGTTTGCAAATGCCTATGCACTTAGTAGTTACTTCATATGGACAATAATAAGAACTAAATTAACTCCTTGAGTTGTCGACAGGATCTCCCCTTTTCAAACAGATTTCAAGCTCATTACTAGCAACCAATTGATGTAGAATGCAATGGTTCACGAATGACTTTCAAGAGAATTCGATGAAAAATCACAAGGYAGATGAATGCARCCATGCTCACTAGCAATGAGCTCTCCATGTTTGCATGTGAATTTAACTTCTTACCTGGGCAGCTTTTTTTTCAATGCCAGATTAGCTGATATGGAAGAAATAGAAGATCCCTTTTCAAGGATTTTTTATTTGAAACATTTGAATTCAATGAGCTTGAAACAAAACCTTATTGTTTTTGTTAAAGCTGAAATCTGCCCAAGTTTACTCTGGATGTTGTCCTTTTCTGAAATTTCTCAGATTCCTGACCTTTTCCAGGACTTGATGAAAATCCTTTCTTGACATTGGAGACTTTGAGCATGACAAGAAATCAATCTCATAAACTAAAGATGTTAGCTCGCGACGTAGGAAAGGGAGCATAAATGGTGAAAGATAAACCTGAGAATCAACTGAGTGTAAACTTTCACTGCTTGCTGCAATAAATGTGACAGTTGATCTCCTAACCCATTGGCTTGGATGATAAAGCAGGGGAGCAGCCCGTTGAACCACATCAAGAAGCAATCTTTTCCTAAGTAATTTTTCTTTTTGAAAGAATTGCCAAACATTTTAATGCATTGACAATGACATTTTCAACATGATCATTGAGACTCTGCTCAATATAAAGAAGAAGTTGCTCCTCCCCATTACCAAATCTAGTATAACATGAGCTATTGCCTGCCACAACTCTGCAAGTTTTGCATTGCAGTTATCATTATGTTGAGATCTAGGTGTTTGTAATCCCAGAGCTTAAAATGGACTAAATGGAACTTTGACAGACTTATTAGAAATATAAGATCGATCTAAAATGTTTATCTCATTCAGAAACTGTGGTCTTATTTAGAAAATGAGAAGCAGTTACAACAATATTGTATATGTTAGTGTTAGTAGCATAACAGATGCAAACACTCTTCTCGGGGTCATCTGATATATCCAAGGCCACTTAGCATGACCAATCCAACTGTTTCTGCTTTGCACGCCCTCTTTACCTTTGTTCTTGCACGATTTGGCAAAGTTGATGAAAAAGAATGTAAAATCCGTCCATTCCCGAAATCTGGACGCATTCCCTTCAGAAAAACACCAAAATATCTCAAATCGCTCAAACTTTGGCAGTCCTGCTTGCGAGACGACTAATTGGGGCCGTTCCCCAAAAACCCATGTTCCGGATTTTTTTGGTTCGTCTTCATTTGCTTAGAAAGTCAGCCCGCATTTCAATTGTCGAAAATGATTGCGTTTCCTGCCATTGTTGAGACTAAGAAGCCAAATAAAGCCCACTACACAAATATTTCCATAGTGAATGTGAAGGCTAACTAGCATTAATACACCGACATCACTGTCTGTGTAATGGTGAGCAGTATCATTGGAACAAAACCTTGAGACCACAGGACTTTGTAAACTTGTCCCCATTTACTTCCATTCCATGCCCTAATAGCCTTGCTTCAAAAAAGTCAATGTAAGACTCAATCCTCTGGAACATCAAGTTATTTCGTGAGTTGTCACCGGGGATATGTATCACAATACTATTGCTGAACCTCGACTACGTGGAACAATGAGCAACTGATGTCAATGTGTAGAGCATTACTATTTACCCGCACCTTATGAACGCTGCTCCTCGTGCCTTCACATATGATGTTCTTTGAATAAAGTAGGCATAGCACACAAAATGATATTCTTCTATTATCTCCCTATTGAACACAATACAATACACATATATAAAGCTGGACTTGGATCTAACTAATTCCACTCTTGGAGGGAGAGGTTGATAGAATTTCTCAACATTCTCCAACAAACCCAATCCAATCCCTAAGCTTTAGTAGTGGCATTAATTAGGCATTATCTCTAACACCCCCGTTAATGCCTACATTGAAAAACTTCACAAATTACATAACATAAAATGTTACAACACTTACTCTGGCATGATCCTCGTCAACGCATACACCCACTCTGACGCTTCTAGATTGCGCTCTTTCTCTTCCTCTTCTTCGAGCTTTCCTTTCCACTCATTTAAAGTATAAATGTTTCAGATCATCATTCATGAACTTGCACAATAGATAATATTGACAAACTCAGCTCACCGGGGCTTCCATGAGAAAAGTTGTCAAGTAATGAACCATCCTATTGACATACCTCCATCTGTCAGATATTTTGCTTTCGGCTATCTGTCAATTTGTAGAAAGGCAGTCTAGGTACTGAATGTCTTCAAAAATCAATTATACAAGGTGACTTCCAATCGTAAGAACAATTATTTTTGAAACTGGGGCTGCCAGCGTATATCAAAATACAAGAGTTCCTACTTTCTTTTACATAAACAAATTTCACATAATATATATCTAACATACATAAACAATAACTGTATTTTAGAAAAGTTTGAGAGGTTCATCATCACTGGATGAGTATTCATGCATAACATCTAGTGAGTCCTCAACTATGTTAGCTGACTCTTTCAATTTTCCATTTAGAAGATCATTAGCACGTGTTTTGCAATTCAGTCCTGTATGTCCACGTCTTCGACAATAGTAGCATTCAATGTTTTTTTTTGTTCTTCCTTTGGAGTATAGTGCAATTTCATAATGTGAACTGGCTTCCACTTCACCTTCCTTCATCCTCTTTTCTTCTGCTAAAAGTGCTGAAATCATGTCTTCCAGAGTTCGAGAGGGCATTTGAGTTAAAGTAAAAATAGCATTGTCATATTTTTGAGACAAACTATTCATCAAGATTGTTTTTGCATCATCTTCATCAACTCTAGAGTCGGAGTCAATCTCTGCCAACTATGCTAACAAGGACTTTAGATCATTTATGTGAGAAGACAATGATACTTCATCATGCATTTTTAATTTGAATAGCTATAATTTTAATGAAAACTTAGCATGTACAACCTTTTCCCCAAATATTGTACTCAATTGTGCCCACATTTCTGTAGAAGATTTTTCCAAATCTATTAGATGTAGTTGGGAATCTGCAAGAGACAACCCAAGAATGGACTTGGCTCTATCATCTTTTTTTTCCCATTCAATTAATTGTCTGGGATCTGTAGGTGCCTTCTCTGTACCTTTTAGTATTCCCCATAAATTCCTATGCATCATTTGAAGTTGTATTTTTACTTTCCAAGTATGAAAGTTAAAATCATTAAAATTTTCCAATGTAATATTCTCCATATTAACAAGAAACTTTAATCAGGAAATGAATACCTCTGCACAACGATCAATTCACCTCAATTACAGTGATGGCTCTAGCATGTATACGACAACAACAATTCACAACTCCTTATTTCCACAAACTACAACAATGACAACATTTCCCACAAGTAGCGATTTATCTTTCACGCAGTCGACTCCCTTTGGCTAATTGATTGGCTTACACGAAGCTTCGTGACTTCTATTCTTAATTTATCAATGGGAACATGAGGGTTACGACTATAGAGAGATCGACTAGATCTGTAGCATGGAGAAGAAGAGCAATTATCCTTCAACGAATGTCTCACAGGCTCTAACTGGAAGCTTCTCTTGTTGCAAACCAGTTCGTGGCAGAACTATATCACATGGATCATAAAAAAAATTGATTTTAACGATTTCGTGGATCCTTCAGCGCCTACGCAATAGCAAACTCAGTAGATCGATTTTTAGCAGACTCTGGTTGCACACGTCTTGTATCTCTGAACCCACACACTTCCTGTACACGCTGAGCAACAATATACCTTCTAGCTACTCGGTTTGGTAAAGGATGATCATGGCCCTCCTGTGACGGAGTTAAGCTAGAGCTACCTGCTTTGATACCAAATAAGAAATCAGGAAATCAAGCATAGCACACAAAATGATATTCTTCTATTATCTCTGTATTAAACACAATACAATACACATATATAAAGCTGGACTCAGATCCAGCTAATTCCACTCTTGGAGGGAGAGGTTGAGAGAATCTCTCAACATCCTCCAACAAACCCAATCCAATCCCTAAGCTCTAGTAGTGGCATTAATTAGGCATTGTCTCTAACACTTTGACACTTAGGTGGGTTGGCTCTTGATTATATAATTAGAGATTGATGCTCAATGATTCATAAGCCCTCTATTTTATAAATAAAAATAATTACTTTGGGCTAAGGTTTTCTTTGTTTTTTTTTAACATATTTTGAAGAATAACAACCAAGGTTTTGATGATCAAGAGACAAGAGTATATTGTGAAACAGGCTTTGATGATCAAGAGACAAGAGTATATTGTGAAACAATGGTTTTATGCAAAATGATACAAGGATTTAAGGCTTTTGAAAGTGGCGAAATTTTGGCGGGGGACAAAATTTCTGACAATGTCAATTCTTGTCCTAACACTCTGTATCCAAAGATGCCAAGTGTCAACCAATAACATCATCACCACCAAAAACCCTAGCTCACACATGACCTCACCCCCTAAATGTGGCACTCTGGCCTCCAAAGGCAGGTCGTTGGGGTGATGAAGGGCCAGGAAGTGTCCTCCAAGGTGCCTCTCAGGCCTCCAAAGGTTGTCATCATCGTCTAGTGTGTGGGCCATGGTATCCATCCTATGGGATTCAAGCCCCAAGGAAGCCCATGCTAGGATTGTTCTTCCAAATTTTTCCACCAGCTAGGTCCTGTAAAGACAATGAATATGCCCTCCAAGGATCTCAAGTCAAATGCATCATGATAATAAGTAAATCAAATCAATAAAAGAGCAATCTAAACACATACATCAAAAACCACTTCATCAAAATAAATAACTTCTCAAAGACCCTATGTAATTTTCCAAGTTTAGGTATGGGAGGGTTGACAAAGCGACCTATTGGATGAATCATACCTCAAGTTTAGGAATGTTTCACAAGTGGACCCCTCTCTAGGCCATGTGGACGAAGTGACATGGATGGGGGGCAAGAATTTTGGGCATGGGGTTCATGGCATACAAGAGATTGTAGTGTCTCATTTATGGGTGCCTTTGTAGAGGGTTTGTTGCACCTTCGTTTTCAATGGGAAACCTTTTTTCAAGCCCATTTGTTGCATTTTGTTCTTTTAAGATGTTTCCAGGTTGAAGCCAAGGTGGGGCTTCTACCTAAGCAAGAAAAACAGTGCCCACCTTGACTCTACCATGGTCACATCATGCTTCCCCAAGTTGAAGACAATGTGTGGGGCTTCTACCTAAGCATGAAAAATAGTGCCCGCGCATGCTCCACTTTGGTTAGCATTTTGTATTAGTTATTTTTCACGGGTCCCATCATTTTATTATGAGAGACATTTCATTGTCCTTAGGATCCCTGGGTGATCATCTAGAAGGTTCATGATTGGATTTTATCTTTTTCCAGCTACAAGCCTCTGGGCCTTTAGCCCCTTCTTCCCATGAAATGAGGGACAATCCCTCCTTGGGTCAGTACACCCTAAAATCCCAAAAGGTAAGGAGATGAGGGGATGAAGTGTGGAAAGTGGTAAGTATGGTTGGGAATGGCATGATGACTTGTCAAGAGGACCTCCCAGTATAAAGCCTAATCCTGAGGGTGACCCACTTACTAGGGTGCAATGTAAACCACTAGGTGAAACAAGGCAAAGAGCATAATCTCCAAGCAAAAGTTACATAATCAAAAATAGTTTAAAATGCAACAAACTCAAAGGCCTCGAATATTGAAATGAGACTCACCATAATACATGGCTTGTACCTCATGGAGCAAGACGCAATGTCTTTCAGAAGGAAGTTGATGTGGTGGATACCCTCATGATGAATCTGTAACTATGGTGGCAAGGCAGGTATCTATTTGTGCAAGTGGACACTGCTAGTTAAGTTGTCTCTCGGTACTCCATGTCTGCAACCTAAGGGCCTCGAGATATCATCCCCTTAGTTATCCCTAGAAATTGGGGATAACATCTAGCTCCTACTTGGGGACATGTACTCGTCATAGAGTGCATGAGAACCACAACATCTCCTAGTGGAATGGTGCTTACACTAAAACATAAAACTATAAAATCTAGGGTGGTTCTATCATCCTTTGTCCATATATATCAAATCTCAAAATAACAACTAATCTAGAAAGAAAAATTTGCATTTTTTCAAAAATTTCTAAATTGAACATGTAATAAGACGAAAACAATATGCAAGTAGAGAAAAATGAAAAATTAAATGCAATTAAACTACCATGAGCAATCAAGATGCAAATGCAAGGAAATCAAGATGACCTACCTACTTACCTAGGGCCTAGGCCTGGGCCTTGAAGAAGTCAAGTGTCTTGAATGTAGGGTTGGAGAAGAGACCCATCCACTAGTAATGGCATCTTTCTCCTGTCCAAAGCTGTCCAATAGTACTTCTCTTTCTTAGACTTCTTCTTGATGATGTAAGGACCAAGCCAAGCACAGTCATTTTTAGGTTTTCCCTTCTTCTTGTCCCACATGAATGCAAGAATTCCTTCACTGTAGTTGATGTAAGGTATATTTTCGATGTAAGGATATGAAGGAGGCTCTGTATTAACTGCATATTCAATGGCTTTCTTACATTCTTTGTTCCCTTTATCTCATTTCTTTAATATTTGGATGGACCCTGGCTCTTTCCCTTGGATCTTTGCAAGCTTTTCCTTGTACTCATTTGTCCTTGGGACTAGTGTATCTATGTAGTCCTCCTACATGAAAGGTAGGTCTTTTGGATCATACTCAATGGTATATTGAACCTCATCAAAGTCACACTCACTTGTGTAATCAAGACCGTTGGGGTCCATCACATGCTTGTCAACTCACTATCAACTATATAAGATCTCAAAAGTGCCATCTCCCATGGGAATATGCACATGGGTGAGATCCATACTGAGAAAACCTCCAAGAGTGGTGAACCAACTTCTTGATAAAAACATCCCCCAAGCATCTGGAATGTCAATTACTACTATATTCATAAGGATGTTGATATGAGGGAAATCAATAAGCTAAACTTTAACATCTTCACATATCCCATAAACATTGACCCTTTTAGAATCGATGCCACAAACATTTATATATGGTTGGGTCGTCTTTAAGCCAAGTTTCTTCATCACCTTCAAGGACATGACATTTGTTGAGGCCTTGGAGTCCAACATACAATTGTTTAAGCGAAGGTCGTTCATACCCAAAGAAAGATAGAAGGGAGGGTTATTGTCCCTTTTCCGATCAAGATACATGGTGTTCAAAATGATTGGAGGGTCCTCCTTCTCGGTTGGAACCTGTAATAACTTCAATATTTCTCTCCTCATAGAAGGTATTTTGCACATTTATGTTACATAAACTGTCATATTCAATTTCCCAAACATGGATGCAACGTCTATGTTCAATTGAATCTCATTTTCTGTTGGAGCTGGCTTCGGAAGCAACTCATGTACTGGAGGTGGAAGTGGTGGGGCCACCTTCTCTGTAGGTAGGGGAGGAGAGGTCACTCCTAGATGAGGAAGAGTGGAAGGTTGTGACAAAGGAACTTAAGCCTTATTTCTTCTACTATATGTCATAAATTCCCTCTTCATCAATTCCTTTCTCTGATCGTCTGTCAACTGGTTTAACACCTGGAGTCATACCTCTCTTTCCCTTTTTCTTCTGGCCTCATCAATCTGTGCCCATGTGATTTCTTCCTCTTGGAAGTTACATATCATATCCATGAAGTTCATACTATCAGGAGAGTCTCCATCTCATCGAGGACATTCATCCTCTCGGTGAGGTTCTTGACATGGAGAACACCATGGTGTCTCTTATGTGTTGACCGTCCCAACCAGATTCAACGTATCATGAGCTTTTCCCTCTTGTTGACGCCTTGGCTTCCAACATGTGGCATCTCTCCGTTGTATATAAAGATGATGTCTAGATGTAGATTTATTTCTTTCCATGGTGGTTAATTGACCCATGATCTGATTACGAGCTTTGACAAACTAAGTACTCATTCGGTCTATCTTCTGAGTCAAGAGAAAAAATGGGTTTGGAGAACTACTACTAGAAGCTTTAGTCTTTGTCTCTGCCTTGGAACAAGGATACTGAAAAGGATCAACCTTCGAGTCAATTTATGCATTATACTCTTTAGCTTGTGCCAAAGTGGTGGGATTCTTTTCCTTTAGGATGAAATGAAATTTCCCATCGAAAGCATTCATGTAGAGGAGATGAACAACTGCATTTGTAGGGCATACATCTGTCCAAATTTGATTATACAACCTGTCAAACGTGTTGTCAAATTCACTCACTATCTCATTCTCCTTTTTCTTTATCTTATTAAACTGATCTACACGCATTTTGTTTTCTTTCTTTGTCGTCCATCTGTTATTGAATAATTTGGAAAAGTCTTCATAAGATGCTATGTGATTATGATGAAGTCCTCTGAACCATATTTGATCATATTCAGTGAATGATGAGGCTAGTAGCTTCATTTCTACATCCTCATGTTCCACTTATGCATTTTCCATGTATCATCCCATGATATAGAGATAATCGTTAGAAATGATCACATTATTTCCTGTAAACTTTGGTAACTATTTGTGAGACTCTTTTGGCATGGTATTGGGGTAATCGGGGATGATGGCCATGTTTAAGGGTTTATAAAGGTATTTTTCCCAAGGGTGAGTCATTGAAGCAAGGGTAAAGGTAGCTTGGAAAAGGGTTTTGACAATGGGAGACTTGAGAGGAGGAGTTATTCGGCAAACCTTAGAAGGTTTGAATCTCCAAGGGGGAAAAGTATTGAGGGAAGATGGATTTTGGGAAGGTGGAGTTGCCAGATAGACTTCAATAAGATCTCACCAAGGTTGGAAGGGGAACATCCTTCAAGTGGAGTCACCAGAAAATCTAGGGGTAAATGCTTTGGGAAGGAAGCTTTCCAAAGTGTCGTAAGGGCATGAAAGAGGATTCAAAATCCTCCCTGACAACCACGCCAAAATGTTATTGCGCAAACTGTAGGTTGGGAAAATTCCAACCCAATCCATGATATGGTGATAACAATGGGATATTTTACCCACTGTCACATCAGATAAACCCTCTCTTCACTTTAGTGAAGAATAAATCCAATACAAGGAGGGAATCTCGGGTGACCCTAGGGGGAAATGAGATGAAAAGTGAGATGATGGAAGTGATGACCCTATAGGTCAAGATACTAAGTGGAAGATAGCTTGGAAAGGAGTCTCAGTAATGGTTAATAGTTTCCAAGGAAGTTGAGTACTTGCATAGGATGATTGTACCTACCCGAGACATAAGAAAAGACGAGATACAATCTAAACAATCAAATGGACAAGAAAGTTAAGCTTGCTGTCCCTATTTGTAGCAGTCTACAGAAATATATATCAACAAGTAAATGATTGTTGAAGCTGATACAAGATGATAAAATTCAGGTAAATGATGCAAGAGATAAACTAGCAATCACTAAGATAACTCAAGTGTGAAATCATAAGACTTTAGCAATGAGATAAGGTTGTTATAAACAAGTATTGCAAAGATATATTATCAGCCTTATGGTTGTAGCAAACTATTGCTACAACAGAAATTTCAACCCACAAAAATTACAAGTAAACCACCCAAAAAGTGCGCTAAGAATAGTAGATTATTATGGTAGCTTGCTAGCAAATTTTGATGGTTGAAATGTGATTTATAAATAAATAAAAAGAGAGTGATTTGTTGCAGCCCTAATGGTTGTAGATTTTATTGATTTATAGCTCCAAGAAGACAAAGAAAACCTAGATGCCCTATAGGCCTTAGCAACCTCAAAGCGTTAAAAATAGATCCCAACTTGAATAATATCAATATCTCTTAAATCATGTTTACCAATGCAAACAATTTATTTCTCCAATGCAAACTTCAGACTGGTGCCTTTCAAATTTGGGTGAATGAGTCTAAGTTAGATCAACAAAATCCCTAGGGGTGTAAACCCTCTTACTCCCTAGGGCATGCAAATAAAACTAAGGTAAATCTAGGAGGGTATGTTGGACAGTTGGTTGTCATTGATGTCAACTCTTAGAGATTGATCTCAACCTTTGAAGCAGTCTGGAAGCCCTAGAGATATGGTTTAGATTGATGGTGAGTTAGTTGTCATTGATGGAGTGGTTGATGCCATCAGATGTGTTGGGTGCATTTGATGAAGTCTACATGAAGCGTCGGAGGTGTGGTTATGGTACATGAAGTTGGTTGAGGAATATGGACATGAAGGACAATGTAAATGCATGTAAGACACTCATAGATGGAGAGTCATTGTCGTGTCGTTTCCGGTGATAGGTGGTACGCCATGTGATTCCTCACGGTTGAAGAGTTATGAGGTCATGAAGTTGGAAGCCCCAAATATGGGTTAAGAAGCTCCTAATTGGTTGCAATATGGGTTAAGAAGCCCCTAATTGGTCGCAAGTCATTAATGAAAGGGTAAATTGGTTGTAACAAGAAAGTTCAAGAAGCCCTAAAGTTAAGGAAAGAGGTTACTTAGAAAACATATATATACACCTCAAGAAGTCACTCATAAGTACATTCACACACACATTCTATTGAATATCTTCTATGTGTGTAAGTGATTCTTATATGAGGTAACCAAGGAGATTTGAGGAGAATTTATGAGGGAAGATGAAGTAAAGAAGGGAAAAATTCCAAGGGAGGATGAAGTATTGTGATGATGTGTTCTAAGGTATGTTATTTAAAGGTCATCTTAAAATTTTTGCTATAAAGTTTTTTATAGTTTTATTCAGATAGTGAAAATTGGAGGGAGTTAATAAGACATGTCAAAGTACATGTGATAAAAATTTCATCTTCTGGGTCGTTTTCGTTTTTGAGATACACTCCGTGGAAAATAGGGTTTTTGGCTAGTCCCGAAACTAGTCTCAAACAGGTCTTCCGAGTAAAACAAACATAACTTCTTCATAGTGGATCCAAATTCTATGAGACAAAATACATTGGATATAGTACAATCCTTATTATGTTTTGTATGATTTTTAGTTCTATATATAAAATATTACGCATGGGGCACGATCTACAAGTTCACTCTCTAGAATAAGTCATAATTCAACAAGGTCTGCCATTTTTGCTATATTTCCGCTTCTGGGATGTTCCAAGAAGTGAAACTTGGAGGAATTTCATAGATGATATTGAAGAATATTTGGTAGAAGTTTCAGACCTTAATTCATTACAAGTACATATTTATGCTTGTTGAAAGTTAGGGTTTGTAACTAATCCAAAAACTAGTCCCATGAGACTAAGGTAAAGTTTGATGAAGATGTTATTCTCTTGTTGTTGAAGTTGAGGAAGGTTTGCAGGTATGTTATCACATACACCAGGTCTGTTATCACATACACCAAGTCTATTACATATTTATAGGTATGTTTATACGCATGTTTTGAGGGTTACATGTTGATGATCTTATGATGCATGCTTGAGGCAATTCTTTGGTATATTGTTGAGGCACTGCCATATGCTTGAGGCACATCTTAAGTGCATGGTTGAGGCATATACTTGGTATATGATCTTGGTTTTTTGTTACTTTTTTGAGACACTTCATTGATGATATCTTATGGTACATGGTGTATGGCATGATTGAGACATATCATGAGTGATATGGTATATGGTTGAGGCACATGGTTTGAGGAACATCTTGGATATTGGACACATTTTTTGAGATACATTTTTGGTATATGTATGAGACATTCCTTGGTGACATTGATGCATCGTGAGATACATATTTGATGCATGATATGGTGTTGCCACATGTTTTGGTTGATGCATGATTTGGTACAAGTTTGGTACATGGTATGGTGCAGGTTTTGGTACATGATTGATGCATGGTTTCGTACATGTTTGGTTCATGATTTGGTACAGGTTTGGTACATGGTCGAGACACATATCTTGTGATGGTATCTTGGTGATATTGGTACATGATTAGTAGAGGCACATTGTTACACATTATTTTCGTCATCCCTATGACCGTTAATGATGTAAACCTATTTGTTGCCTTCAGAGGGGTCAGTGGCCTGAGTTCCTGAAGAAAGAAGGGAGAAGAACTTTTCCTGAGAAAAGAAGTTGCACTCTCCTTTGTAAAAACCCTATTAAAGAGGATGTTTGCAGGTTTCTGTATAGGTAGGATGCGAAAATGCTTGATTTTCGCAGGCTGCACCATAGCTAGGTCGCGAAGTGTTCGCAGGTTGATATATAGGCAGGGTGAAAAAATGCTCATCTTCTCGATGCTTCTAGAAGGAGAAACTTCCATGGTGAGGTGGAATCCAAATGGTTTGGATATTACTCGCTTTCATGATTTAGTGGGATCATCCTAACCTCCTCACCTTATCCTCTTCAACTTAT
>SNQJ01S0064896.1:52912-65294 GCA_010110895.2 Picea sitchensis
GAGACCTCTTGTCCTTTGAAAAAAGAAAATTTCAAAGGCCATTGCCTTGGTGTGGTAGCCATAGTGATAATTTCACTTACGTTACTAACCTATGATCGTGGTAGGTTGGGTCGTGGCGAGACCCCCTATTCTTTGTGGGAAAAGTTTATTAGTTATAGTTTTTTTTTTTTTTTTGGAAGGGCTCTATTAAGGGAGGCTCATCTACTCCTTAAGAGTAAGGGATGGTGTAAAGAAGTGTAAGAATGCCAATTAAAAGTGTGCTTAAGACTCTTTATAATATGAAGGAAAAATATCATTAAGGTATATTTATATGTATACAGGGAAAAGAAACAAATTATGGTGGTTACTGATTATGAACAAGGTTTAAGATGTTTCAAAGAGATTAATCCCAAAAAAAAATTGATAAGGTATGGGAGATAATCCACAAAATAATGACAGATCGCGGTGATGACATTTAGAAGTAGAGCTGGTGAAAATTATTTGGTGAAAGCCGTACCACAAAGGAATGGCTAGCGTTTTAACAGTAATGAAGGAAAGGAACGACAAAATGAATGGCAACGATACTTAGAGGAACAACAAGCATGCGAAGGGAATGACAGTTGTTCCATTCAAAAGGAACAAGCACGCGAAAGGAACAACATTTATTCCTTTCAAAAGGAACAACAAGCGCGCAAAAGGAACGACAATTACAACAGAGGACGATATCTGTCAATTTTTAACCATTTGAAATAGGAAATTTTGGAAACCTCCCATGGAAATGTCTTTTGTTTGAATCTAAGGTTGATTAGTCATCAACTAAATTCATTCGATTATTATGGGTTGGTTTATTTCAAAATAAAGTGTTGGATGGTTTGTTAATGTCATGAGTTCCTTATAGTGGTCTAATCTTTGTTGCGAAATGTGACATATTCATTTCTCTGTGAAAGACAGGGTTTGTGTGACAAGATAAAGTAAGAATTCGAAATAGAAAAGAGTGTTAATTGTGTTCATTACAGTTATCTTCCCTGGTTCCTATTTCCTAAGTGACTTTTCATAAAAGTAAAAAAAAAAAGAAAAACTAACAAATCAATTAGATCTATATAAAAAACTATATACAGTATGTACAGTGTCAACAAAATTCATCATTTATGGGGTTGGGGTGGCTGAGTTACCTTCCCAGCCAGCCAGAATCTGCACGGTAGGGTATTTACTTACTTCTTGATAGAAAGAATGTTTTCAAGGTGGATGATGGTAAAGTCACATCTGATGTACATTGACCAGAAAGGGAGATCCAGACCCATCTATGTTTCTTAAAGTGACCGTGCCATTCTCATGGACTTCATTAATTTCATATGGTCCTAGCCACCACGTTTGTAATTTTCCAGGAAAGTTCTGGAATCTGGAATCATAGAGAAGCGCACAATCCCCTCTCTTGAATGATTTCTTCTTGATATGTTTTTCGTGCCAGGTTTCTCTCTGTCGCTGAATAATAGTTGTGTGCTCCACATCAGCCAGGTGTTCTCCATCCAACTCATTGAGTCATTGAAGGCGTTGTTTATATGGTTCTGTAAGGTCTAGTCCGATTTCCTGGGCCATCCTTAGGGTCTTGATCCCTAACTCGATTGGGAAGATGGGTTCTTTACCATAGACTAGGTGGTATGGAGAGTATCCAGTGGTGTTACGCCATGTTATGTGATAATCCCACAAGGAATTTGGGAGCTCAATAGCCCAATTCTGTCAGTTTTTTGAGACAGTCTTTGTTAGGATTGCCTCTAGGACCTTATTGGTGCTTTCTACTTGCTTGTTTGCCTGTGGGTGGTATGGAGAAGTAACTTTGTGCTTAATATGATAATTGTTCAGGGTGGTAGTGATTCTATGGCCTATAAATTGTGACCCTCCATCAATGATTACTTCTCTGGGTAGTCCATAGCGTACAATTAATTTGAAAAGAAATTTGATGACTACTTCTTCTGTTGCATTTGGTAAAGCTTCTGCCTCTACCCATTTGGTTATGTAATCTGTTGCAATGAGAATATAGGCCTTTTGGTTTGACTTTGGATTGAAGGGGCCAACGAAGTCTAGTGCCCATATTTCAAATGGTTATGCGACTACTTGTGCTTTCAGGGGCATTTCATCAGCCTGACCTGGTTTCCCCATCCGCTGACAATTGTCGCAGGTCTGGACATATTTGTTCGCATCTATGAATATTGAGGGCCAATAATAGCCCATCTATAAAATTTTATGTCTAGTCCTGCGCTCTGCAAAATGTCCTCCACAGGGCTCGTCATGTCCTGCCTTCAGTATATCATAGATTTCGTCATCTCGTACGCATCTACGGATCTGGAGATCAGTGCCTGTTTGGAAGAGATATCCATTGATCCAAGTGAATCGTGTGCTACACTGGATGATTAATCTTCTTTCCCTTGATGATAGATGTGCCGGTAATTTTCCTGCTGTCAAATAATTTGCCACATCATCATACGAAGGTGATTTTGTGGTGATGGGAAACATATGCTCATATGGAAACTAATCCTCAACTATTAAGGAGTCATTTATTTTGGGTATGCGGGACAAGAAGTCTACGACAAGGTTTTCTTTCTTGGGTCGATCTTTGATGGTGATGTCAAATTCCTGCAATAATAATAACCACCGAGTGACCCACCCATTAGTAATCGGTTTATTAGCTAGATATCTAATAGCAGAATGATCAGTATACAGAATAACTGGATAGCCTATTATATAATGATGAAATTTATTGATGGCATGTATAACAACTAAAAACTCTTTTTCTGTTACTGTATAATTAAGTTCAGCTAGAGTGAGGTTTTTGCTAATAAAATAAATGGCGTAGGGTTTCTTGTCTTCTTCCTGTCCAAGAACAGTGCCTATGGCAATGTCTAATGCATCGGTGGAGATTTGAAATGGTATTTTCCAATTTGTTCCCCTCAACACCGGTGATGTCGAGATCAATTTCTTGAGTCCTGCAAAAGCCACATCACATTTTTTAGACCACTAGAATTCTACATTACCAGTCAAAGCATGTAGAGGTGCAACGGTTTTTGCATAATTTTCCATAAATTTGCGATAGTATCCTGAAGCACCAAGAAAACTACATACCTCAGTTTGTGTGTGTGGAGTAGGTAGATTAAGGATTACCTCAATTTTTGCTGTATCTACTCTAATTCCATCTACAGAAATATAATTCCCTAGTACCACACCTTCCGTCATCATCATGTGACATTTTTCGTGGCTTAAACATAACCTGGTAGCAATGCACCGTTATAATACCTTCTCCAAATTATTCCATGCTTGATCGAAGTCGTCACCATAAGGAGTGAAATCATCCATGTAGACTTCCAGCCCTTCACTGATCAGATCGTTGAATATGCTCAGAATGGCCCTTTTGAATGTAGCTAGAGAGTTACAAATTCCAAAGGGAAATACTCTGTATGCAAAGGTACCCCAGGGGCATGTGAATGTAGTTTTATATTCATCTTCTGGGGAAATATGGATCTGATTGTAGCCAATAAAACCGTCTAGGAAAGAAAATAATTTCTTTCCTTCCAGAGTGTCCAGGACCTGATCAATGAAAGGTAAGGGGAAATGATCCTTTTTAGTGGCTTTATTAAGTTCCCTGTAGTCAACATAGATCCGCCATTTCCCATTTTTCTTTGGGACGATCACTAATGGGGAAACCCACCAATTATCTGAGATAGGTTATATAAAATCTACATCCAACAGCTTTTGTAATTCTTCCTTAACAATATTCCTGAGATGGGGATTCAATATTCTCTGCGACTATCAGATAGGTCAAGCGTCCTTCTCAATATAAATGTGATGTGTGCAGAGTTGCGGATCAATACCTTTCATATCAGAATACTTCCATGCAAAATATTGCTAGTATTTGGAGAGGACTTGAATTAGCTTTTGTTGTTGTTGTTCATCTAAATTGGCATTCATGTTCAGAGACCTCCCTGGTGCAATCTCGACAGATTTGTTGTTATGAACAGATGTAGTTGGAATTTGTTGTTCCATTAAATCTTCCAGCGGGTCTCCCTTTGCTTCACAGTCTAAAACAACTCGGAGCATCTAGCATGTTGGATTACTCATGGTGGTTGGGATGTTAATAAACCCACTAATTGCGTCATCCTCTAGATGGTTTTTGAGTCTGAGGGCTTCTTCCATCGTGAGAGGGGCACGCAGATCCTTCTCTGGATATCATGGTGGTGGAAATTGTGGGTATACAATCGTTGGGCTTGGCTTAGCTGGAGGATATAAAATGAGATTCTTTATGAATCCTCCTCTAGTAATTGTCATATTACCTATTCGGCATCCTATATATGCATCAGCTGTTGAGATCCATGGTCTGCCCATTATCAATGGATTCCCTTCGAGTCCACTTCTTGCGTTGATGATGAGAAAAACCGCTGGATATTCCCAAGAGTCGACTGAGATCGCTATATCATGTAGTGTGCCGAGTGGTCTAACCACTGATTGATCAACCAATTGTAACATAATTGGGGTTGGCTTGAAAGATTCAAAACCCAGGGTATTGTAGGTTTCCATCGTTAGGATATTGATGGCTGCCCCCAAATAAACTAGTGTATTTGGGAAGGAACAACCCTGAATCTGAACTGTTACTATGGGGTTCCTTGGATCTACATATTTGATTGGTTCTTGTCTACCCAAAATTAGATCAGACAAGGCTCCCACTACATGAACTATTGATGATGGATCTTTAATTTTTCTGACGGGCTTTCTCCCAAATAGCTCCTTGATCGTCTTTGCGTAGATTGGAATGTCTTAGAGAGATTGCAGGAGTGGAATCTTGATGTATAAATTCTTGAGTCCCCCTACAATGTCGAAATTAGGATATACAACAGGTTTTGCTATCATCAATCTTCCGGGGAACGAAGTGGAGGGAGTTTCATCCTTATCAGGATCTTGTGATTCAAGTGTGTTTCCCCCTTGCTCAATTTCTTCCATTATTACCACAGTCGAGGGTGTTATTGGTTGTTTTTTGTTTTCCTGTTCTCGTGAAACGTTATTTTCTTCGGAGGAAATTATGTGCCTCGATCTCAATCGTAGTTCATTGCACCCTACCGAGTTGGTTTCTCCTTCCCCATTCTCCATAATATGGATGATCTGAGCCAGACTGTTATTAGGATTTGGGTGGGGTTGGGATGATAGTTGAGGGTGCAATTGTGATTGGGGGTTCTGGGGCAGTTCGAGTGGAGCTTGCAACGAGGGTTGTGTTTGAGGGGCCATCCCTAGGGGTTGGTTGTTTATCCCCATGGGGCGCTGCCAATTCTGGTTCCAATTTGGGTTTTGGGCAGTCGAGTTAGGCCACTGTGAAGGGTAGTATTTGAGTTTTTCCAGGATGATGTGGGGTATTGCGAATTAGGCCAATTGGAACTTGCAGTGGGTTGATTTTTCCAGATGGGGTTTGCAGCGGGCTGGTTTGGCCAAGTGGGATTTGCAGGTGGGTATTGCTAGGGCTGCTAGTTCTGATTAGTAAATGGCTGACCCTGCCATGCGCTTCCAGAATTTTGTTGCTGATTATACTGTCCAGCAAAGAAAGAAGAAGGGTCTTGTAGTGTATTTTGAGGCCGAGACTTCCACTGATGGCGCTGAGCCAACAGATATAATGGTTTTGTTTCCTCTTCTAATTCTTTAAATACATCTTTTAGTCTAGGGAGTGATGGGAATTGCTCTATGTCGTGATCCTTGGTGCAAATAGAACAAACCCGAACTACATCCAAAGGACATTCCCTTGGACCATGTTTCTTTCTACATCTGTGGCAAAATATGGCCAAAGTCTGTTCTGCTTCTGTTTTTTTCTGTTTGTCCTGGAATACATCCAATTGTGTAGTCAGAGTGCTCAGAATATATGTTTTGAAATTTTTAAGAGGTTTCCAACTTTAGCCCACGTGACAGCCCCGCTGGTAGTATTGCTATTCTTGGTGAGAGATGTTCGCATCCCTAATCTGGTCCGTGTACTTCCTCTTGAGCACCTGATACACAATAGAACAATGTCTTCATAAGTTTCCTGATAAATGTCACCCTTCCCCATTAGATTTAATGTTTCTACCCATTCATCTTTCATACCTTTAATCAGAGTTGCGTTGAGTACTTCACCTGGTAATGTACCATAGGGTGAACTTTGCAAGTTATACTGAAATCTCTCAACATATTCTTCCAGTGATTCATTTTCTTTTGCCATCATTTGAAAGATTTCGTCTTTTAGGTCCCTGGTTCTACAGTAATCCTGATATTTTGTTAAGAAGGTCTGTTTCATTCCATCTCATGAGTTGATGGTTCCTCCTCCCAATCCCATAAACCAACGTAGAGATGCTCCCTTCAAGGTAGAGGGGAATAGTTTTAATGTTTGGGGTTCAGAGGTATAATCATACCCTCTACATAGGACATCGAATTCAAATAGGAATGTGTCTGGGTCTTCCGAAATCAATCCATGGAAGGTTGGAAAGTTCTGTAGGGGGATTGCTTTCATGGGAGCATTGGAAATTGGATCAACTATCGGATATTCTAGCATGGAGATCTGGGGTCGTTGTTGATTTGGTTGTGCCATTTGATCGAAAATGTGCCAAAAATCTTCAGGAAGTTCTTGATCCAGGTATTTTATTCAAAATGGTTGATTATTTGATCCTCTAGGGGATTTGATTGCACTCCCTCTATCTTGGATTTTGGGTATGCCTTCTTCTTTCACAGGAGATTCAGGATCAGGTGGTGGTGGTGGGTCTACCTTGGCAACCCCGTTGGTTTCTCCTACTCCTTCCTCTAGATTATTAGAGTTTCCCTCTTCTAAAGGGTTGACGGGTGGAAGATCTGTGCTCTGAAAGATTTTCTCAGTCCCTTCAGTTTTTCTTTGAATATCAGCGTGGGTTGTAGTTGGTGAAACTACTGCCTGAGGGATTCGGGTAGATCCTTTCCTAGGTCCAACCGAAGCTTGAGATTCACCTTTTCTGATGATCTCATCTATGAAATTTCTTCTCCCAGGGATCACCAAGCCTTGGTATTTGGTAGTTTTTGGTGGGGGTTTTGTTTTTTCAAGATCTTTCTTTCTAGTCATACACACTTCACACAACAACAAAAAGAAATTCAAAAATAAAACACCTATAAAACCTCTTAAGTGTCAACTGGAGGTAAGCGTTGGCATAAGCATCTTACTTATTACCTACATAGGTTCTTACCTTTTGTCTTTAATACCTGGTCCTCCAGAGACACAACCTATGCTACCTTTGACATTCTCCCCAGCAATGACGCCAAAATGTTGGGGTCTAAATATGTCTTAAAAACAGCCTTAGTTTAACATTAATTTATCAACCAGGAGATTCGACTTTTATCTCAAGAATATCAACAAAGTCTATGCAGGTAGCTTGTAAAGGCTAAAATCATGTAGTTAAAGTAAATCTGAGTTTATCAACAATCAAGTTCCTCAATCATTCATTATATATTCTCAGAACTAAAGGAATTGAAATCTGATTATTAACATACTGTGAAATGGAAAGGAACTAATTAACCTATTGAATTCATAAAAATCAGTAATTGAATCTAAGTAAAGACTTGCAAATTTAACTATCACTATGAATCAAATTACTAAAAAGGAAAGGGAAATTTACTCTATCTATGGAAAGAAACAACAATGGTAATCTAGTCGAAAGAGACAACAATTGTAACTTCTATTGAAAGGAACAACAATTAAATCTTAACGGAAAGGAACAACAAATGTAAACTAATTGAAAGGAACAACAATTGCGAATCTAAGTAAAAGAACATCACATATGAAATTATGAGCAACTATCAAGCAACAAACTACATAAATGGAAATCAGAACAACAATCATTAATATTGAGGGAAATATCTATCTTATGTACGCAAACAACATAAAATCATTAACACACTTATGGATTCATCTTAACTATTGTAAAGGGGATTTGAATCACAAAATGGAAATCAAACTTCAAACTGATATAATTACAGAACGAGACAGTAACTCCTTCTGACTGGGCCCTTGGTCTTCAGAAGCACTGCTACATGAAACTCAGAATGTAGAAATGGTGAAAATGCTCAAAACTTTTATTGATTCCAGCTGCTAAAACATTTACAAAAGCTTCTTGCGTAGAGCAATTCTGAGTTTTGAATACTTGAGTGCAATTCTTCTATATCTTTTTTGGATCTATTATCCTCTTATATATTACAATAATCTAGGTAAATCAAGATATCCTGAGGATCGAAAGATCCTCATGATTGCTTTACTATTATAAAGTTACAATATAGAAAATTGATTATCTCCAAAACTGCTTTGCGCCAAAAGTCTTCAACCTCCAACAGCTTGCGCATATTCAAGATCTCTTTGTCTATCTCGAGCTTGAAAGTATTTATCCAAATCTGTAACAAAATCAAACAATTCCAATCGTAATTTAGAATCTATTTAATATAACTTCAATAATAACTCTAAGAGACATATTAATTATTTTCTATCCTATTTATCCCTAATTAACTGAAAATTCAATCAAGATTATATCATGAACTGTGGGAAAAAGAAAGATATTTATATGTTTTTCATAGCCCAACAGTACCAGTGAAGTCTCATTGGTCGGCAAGCGGGAGCTGCACGGAGCGGGTGGGACAACGAATCAGAGCGGACGACTTGGGATACGATATGCTTCCTTTATTTTTGAATGGTAGATTATTATTATACTTTACCCTTTTATTTCTATACTTTTACTTGGATAAAGAAAATGTCGACTTAGCATTTCAACCGAGAACTTAATTTTTCCCCTTAAGCCTTAAGCTCGTTGTTTGACTTGATTCCCTTGGCTTTCAATCCCTGAATGTTGTGACTGTCCGACTGGTTTTATTGATTTGTTGTGATGGGTTGTGATTTACTTTGTCCTCATCCCTAGTTCGTCAGTCTACGCCTGAGCATTCGGCCAGGAGCCTAATCAATGGTCGTCAGTTCAGTGCACAATGACCTACAGATTCTAATGCCCTGCTTTTCTGTGCGTGGATGATGAGAAAAGGATGTGTTGGCCCCATTGTCTACCCATGTTTGTTGTCCTTGGTTGAGTGACTGCCTTGCGCCTTGCTACGTGATTACCTTTGTGGTGGTTTTTCTTCTTGTAGCGAACCGCTTATGATCCACTGCATTGATCCCTGGGTTTAATACCCTTCCTAGGAATTATTTAAGGCTGAGTTTATAATGCTTCTCATCGCGATTTAATGTGTGTTTTTCCTTACTTCTGGTCTACCATTACTCTACGATTTTACTATGCGTTTCTGTGATTCAATGGCATTTACTCTCTACATTTTATTTTTCTTTTGTTAAACCTCTTCTCTTCTTAACTGTTGATGTCATTCACCCTTGCGATTTAACCCACTGTTGCTAACTTTACCCATGAATTTACTACCCAATACGATTTTAATGTTTAGAGAAGATTTATTCATTTAGAAACAGATGTTGGTATTCAATTACGATGGAATTATGGCTCCGTGATTTCTGAAGGCGTTTCCATTGCCGTATCTCTTTGCTCTACGTTTTTATTTTGATGCATGTCCATTGCTAGTTTTATTGCACTGTGTTTTTCCACCACTAGTTAAGACTATGATTCGCCATTGCCAGACTGCATTTCGTTTGATTTGGGGGTGAATTTTTCCCGGTGAATTTATTAATTATTGTCAACAAATTACATGTAATGGTGACTGGGAATTTATTGTATACAGAGTGTGACTGCGTTTTAGTTGTTTCAACTCTACGATTTCTTTATAATTAGATGGTTAAATTCTCAGCTAGACAAGTCAATCGAATTTAGTTAAGTAGTTCCATTCCACCTTGCTCACGTTCACATCATGAAATTGTTATAATTTGTATTCACAGCTATATCCCAAAAATTTTGAAGCCCCGTGATTTGATTGCTGCATTGACTATGTATTTGGTTGATGAATTTATTGCTTGTATGTCGGTAATGGGGGGGGGGCGTAATTTTGTGTATTGGAGTGTAGTGGGTAGCTATTTTTACAATGCAATGGTAGTGTTATTTCTGTTTTAGTTCACAGAGCATATTTGTTTTTAAAAGCAACCATTTCCTTCTTACATTGAAAGACTGCGATTTTGACATGGTTAAGACTGAAATCACTGTTGTTAAGACTGTGTTTGCTTGTTACCTGGAGATGTTACCCTCTTGGGAATACATTGCATTGATCATCACCTGTGTTAATGCATTAATTTTATGGTGCGTTGGATGTTGATGCGTGTCTGATTGGAGGTGATTCTAGTGTTTTATATGGTGCCTTTTACTTCAATCGACAGATATGAATTTATAGTTGACTGCGTGCACATTAATAGCAAATTTATTAGCTGGCAGGTGTAGAGGGATGGCATTTAATTCCCAACAATTTACATTTTAATGGAAAGTGCATGTACCTTTAATAGATGACTGTGTGCACATTTTTTTTTTCAATTTAATAGCTGGCAGATGTAAAGGGAAGGCGTTATTACACAACACCTTTGTTGGCATTTTTATAGACAGCCTTTAAATTGACTAGATTGCCTTTTTAGACTAGACTTGTCAATCTAGTTTCCGTATTAATTAAACCAGACTTGTTAAATTAGAAAGTAATTATTGTTTATAGTGTTAGTAATGACTTAATTAGGCTTGCTAAATTTGATTCACATTTAATGTTAAATTATATGGTACATTGATGACCAAATTATAATTTAGACTTGCTCCATTTGATTTTCATTTAATGTTAAATTGATGGTACATTAATGACTAATTTGTAAATTAATATCGTTAACAAATGTGATAATTGTAGTTTGTACATGGATATTGTTAATGTTGTTTATTATGTTAATTGCTAAGTTAGATTGTATTTAGTGATTAATTTAGAATTGCCAATTTAGATTGTAATTAATGTTAAATTAGATTGGCATGTATTGACTAAATTGTGATTTAGACATGCTAAATTAGAGTGTAAGTTATGTTAATTTAGATTGGTAATTAATGACTAATTTAGAATTGATTAATGGTTTGGGTGGTTGGCGAAGTCGTGTATTGGCTTGCACTCTCTTGTTGACGTCATTTCGCGTCTTGTTGACCCATTGCTTGGGGGGTGGGTGTAGTCTTGTGTCAGCTATTTTGGTCTCCTAGCGTGTGGGTTGGTCTTGAGTCTATGGTCCAGATAGAATATGTTTGCGCTAGGGTTATTGTTTCACCACTCATCTGGGGATGACATGATTCCTGATGAGGGGATCATGGCGTGCCCTATTGGACAGAGACGAATGATATTGTGGCCAGAGTCTATGCTTCTCATGTAAGTTTTGTTGATCGTTGTAAGTTGTTGGTAATGCTTAGGTTGTAACACCTTCATGCATTAGTTCACACACCTTGAGGTTCTAGTCATTCATCGTCAAGGTCATTGTGTCGAGAGGGGGATATTGTCCCTTATCTTGTAGGCGCGGTCTTGTTTGCATCGGGCGGGTAGTCGTTCCTCCTTGTTGTTTTATGCATGTTTCGCCCAGTTTCTCTTGTGCCAGTGTGTGGAGTTGTAATTGTCTTTTTTATTTTCAGTGGGTGCAGTGCCCATCGTAAGATGTGTTTTTTAGCTGTAATCGTTGTTGTCATCCCATTTTTTTTTTTAATTTGCACCTTCTGCTTCGCTTGTAGTCGTAACGATGGGGTCATTACAAAGTACCAATCATAGGCTACTGAAAAACGTCCTTGCAGGTATACGACTTATCACATTCGACCTCTAATTTCAAATGATGAGCCTTTGAATTAGTCTTTTGTCGGTGCTTACTTGGTATCACATGGACGAAAGGTACCCAGAAAAGTGCCTTGAGGTGATTTGACTGGCCATCAATCTTTCTCTTTCCAGATGCGATATTTGGATTTGACATATCCAATGATATTTTAACATGTGACATTGGGGTCTAATTGAGCAGTTTCACGCTTACCCACTTTTCCCCCCGATATTTGTCTAGAGGCGCTGCATAGCTTCGACACAAAACTGTGGTATTTTCATCGGCTTGCTTTCAAGATTTTAAAATCTGAGTCTGGGCCCAATACACTCCATGAACATTGATCGACAGTGCCCACGATCTACAATCCATCAGATCCCATCGATTTCAGATCTTTTCCATATTTAGCCTAGTCGACTATATGTGTAATATACCAGATATAAAATGTATGCAGAACAAAAATAAAATGCTAGTAATGGAAGAATAACAACAATATAACTAGAACATTCACCACAATAACACTGAAATGATATGAGAATAATAACATAAATAACACTTTGAATATGAAAGCAATGTTCACTGGCCTCTTCGAGCGGGAAACCTCCAGTTGAGCAGAGCTCTATTACAATAATATCCAAGCTA
>SNQJ01S0064897.1:3270-29265 GCA_010110895.2 Picea sitchensis
GGCCTGGAATCCTGGTCTGTTCTGATGAGAAGGCCTAAACTGTTGTTGCTGCGGTCAACGCTGCTACTGATGTTGTGGTCCCCAATAAGGTTTCCGTTGTTGAGGCGTCGGTCACTGAGTTGTAGTGAAAGCGAATCCCCTCTAGAAACCATGATATCCCGACGTATGTCTGGCTTGTGTTTGATTCTGTTGTGCTCCAGATGACACCTGCCCTGCTGGTCTCACTGGAGTCCTGGTATGACCCCCACTGATAAGCTCCTCCTCTGCTATGAGGGCCTTCTGGACGACATCATGCAAGGTTTGAGGCATCCGAATTCTGACATTTTCACATATGTTTTTGTTAAGGCTGAACATGAACCTGTTGACCTTAAGTTTCTCTGTGTTAAGGTGCGAAGTATACTGAAGCAGCTCCATAAAATGGGCCTTGTACTCGGGCACTGTATGACCACCCTATCGTAAGGAATTAAACTCATTGAGATGATGCTCAATGAATTCCTCTAAAAGGTACCTCTCTTAGAATTGTTCCTCGAACAATTCGCATGACACGTCTTCGACAATCACATTCAGCTGTGGTAGGAGCGTCTTCCACCATAGAAGAGTGCTCCCCTTCAATTGAAAGACCACCATGCAGACCTTCATGTTGGAGGTATAATCACGAAGTGCGAAGCACATCGCCATGTTCTCCAACCATGCCTCGGCGGCTGCACCATCCGGGGCACCAAAGAACTTGGGAAATTTGACCTTCTCGAGTTCACGATGAATGCTACCAGTATCGAATGGAGCGCGCAGTGGAACCTCAACGGGTGTCGATGCCTTGGCCTCATCTCTATCCAAACGTTTGATCAGTTCCTCAGACATGCACTGAAAAGATCTCATTATTCTGACCACATCACCAACTGCTATATGCTCCTGTCCGAGAACCTACTTGTCTCCCTGGGGGTTATCCCCCTTAGGCATGGATGCTACTGGAGGCGTCGTGTCTCCTCCCCTAGCACCCCATCGTCTGCCTCCGCGGCGTCCTCTAACCATGATTACCTACACAAATACAAGTCAACTTGATTAGCAATAGTATAATCAAATCATATCAACGAAATCCATAGCGATCCCAAGTCGCGGGTTGAACCCACTCTGATACCACATGTAACGACCCCATCGTTACGCCAACAAGCAGAGCAATTTATTTATTTATTTATTTGTTTTTTTATTTCAGGAGATAAGAGGCAAGAAGGAAATGACGATAATAGTTTAACCTCACCATTGATGATGAATGCAAGCATGTCATCCAGGCAACAGGTTACAATGACACCACACACATGCACAAAGACAACTAGCGAAAATGCACAGAATAACAAGGAGGACGACTACCTGCCCGATGCAGCATGACCACGCCTACAAGCTAAGGGAAAACATCCCCACCCCGACATCACGGCCTAGACGAACAAGGACTAGAACCTCAAGGCATGCAGACCTAACGATTGAAGGTGTTCGGCCCTTGCGCCAAGAGAAACTTGCGTGCTCGACAACACTCGCACAAAAGCACCTACTCCGGCCAAGATCTCGTTCGTCGCTATTCCCCAGGGCGCGCCATGATCCCCTCATCAAGAATCTTGTTGTTCCCAGGTGTCATATGCATCAATAACCTTGGCGCAATGCATCCTAGCTGGACCAATGAACTCAAGATGAATCTGACATGCAAAGGGCCGAAATAACATACAGGAAGACTACGCCTACCCCCCCAAGCAACAGGTAGGCAAGAATCATGGAGAAACCACTCAACATATGCACAATCCAATAAATGATGTGACGACATCCAAGAAGTCCTAAGGTTAAGTAAGAGGTCTAGGCGTGAAGGGTAAACTATTGTAAGGTTAACAAGGACATAAACTTTATAAAGGGTGAACTAAAATAAATGATGTGACGACATCCAAGAAGTCCTAAGGTTAAGTAAGAGGTCTAGGCATGAAGGGTAAACTATTGTAAGGTTAACAAGGACATAAACTTTATAAAGGGTGAACTAAAATAGAACTCAACAATCAACATGCTAGTCTGCACAGTATTAAGCAATGAATGACAATCTTGAAAAATAAAACAAATGGCAGTTTTAACTAAAGGCCAATTGCCAGGTATCCAGGGCAATTCACAGTCATAACCCAAGGCAAACTCGCCGACGAATTATAATGATATTGCAGTCTTCAGAAAAAATGGGCAATCGTCGGCAATGAGGGTAACCATTTGAATTTCTTTTTTTTTTAAGCCAAATTTGTGGTTATAAAACAACAACTCAGTCAAATCAGTTTAGGCAAAAATCGTGGGCGTTTAGTAGCAAACTCAGTCAATGTTTAAAGCATAAAATTCGTGGGTACTATAGCCATCTCAGGCAGTGTTTAAAGCAAAAATAAAAAAACGTGACCCTTCAACAGAAACACAGTCAAAAATACCAATACGCTACACCCCAGGAAAAAACGTGGACATTTTTGGTAGTAATATTTATAAATAAAATCCATGTAACACACAAATCATGGTCAACTTGTGGTTAAAATTTGCTGGTAAAAGAAATAAATGGTGGTGACAGTAAGGGATGGTGAATACATTCAACACAACCCAAACGCAGATAGGGGTAGAGAACACTCCACCTGTGATTTCGTGGTAAACAACAGTATACAATCACATTTAATTTAAAAAAAAAAATCATGGGCAATCATTACACAGTTAATCATTTCATGGGCAATCATTTACACCATTCTAAATGCAATAAAACATTACACAGTCAATATGCCATACTAAACGCAGAGAAAACATTACACAGTCAATACATGGTTCAATGCAGCCAGGTGCAAAGGTTTCAAATTATTTTTTATTCTCCTAGGGTACCCAACAACGCAACAGAGATAAAATAATCTATTTTTCTTTTGAAATAAGGGCATGAGGAAAAACCAGCCCCAAAAAAGGAATGGAGATAGGGAACAGTAAGTCGATTTGCAATGAATAAAAAAACTCAAATCACAGGCCAAGGAAAATTTTGCAGATAGGAAGGGATTTTTTTTTTTTGCACTGCTAGGATACCATTACACGTTGATTTAAAATTTTTCCAAGACAAAACGTTGGGTTAAAATTGATCCATCAAATATAAAGACAGGGTAAAAACGAGACAATGACGAAATATAAACAAGCTGAGTTTAAGGATAAACTTCGCCAACAATCACAGTGCAGGGTTAATTGAACGCATCGGAGCTTAAAGGGAACCTTCAACCAAGGACAAACGTCAAGGGTAGACACTAACAAGTGCATCCTTCGCTCATCATTCTCGTACAGAAAACCAGGGCGTTGAGATCCATAGATCTTTTAACGCTAAGGCGACGACCGTAGATCAGGCTCTTGGCCGACTGCTCAGGCGAGGACTGGTGAGCTAGGGATGAAGGCTAAACAACCACGATGGTCACAATCAACACAACAAGGTGGTCAAGACATGCGGGAAAACGAAGGCCATGGGAGTCAACAACCATCAAGCTAGGCTAGGAAAAATTCCAGTCATCAATTTTAAAAAAAACATCAATTTACTTCTCCATTAAATACATAGATAAAAGCATAAGTTCTAATACAATCTATCATACACAAATGAAGAAAATGTACCATTGCTTGATCGCCCGCTCTGAATGACGACCCACACGCCCCGTGCAACTTCTGCTTGCCGACCGACGATACTTCACCGGTACCTCCCAGCCAATGCTAGGGGTACTCTTCTTCCCCCTTAGCTCCTCGAGCCGCAAAGGGGCCACACAAAAACTATCCAGAGATTTCAACTAGCTCCCAGCTCGCCTTGCAAGGCCGAGCTACCACTCCTCACCGAGCTGGGCATCCCAAATCCCACAAGTTAAATCAGTCAAGTAGATATTTTTGTAGCGTAATGTTACGCAAACAGAAGATCCCCTCCATCATTCTCCTTCCTTCATTATATAGAGTTTCAAACTTCATTTTTTTCCTAAAATCTCATTTAATTAAAGTTTAAAAATAAATTCCTAAAAATTCCTCTTCGTACAAGTGTCCCCCATCCCCTACATTCCTCCATAAATTAATTTCTTTAATTAATTAATTATCTTTATTTCCCTCACCTACCTAGAGTTACTCCTAGATTCACTCCTAGGTGTCCCCAAAATCTCTTACAGGTTTTAATGGCTTTCCCTATTATTAAATTGCTAGTTCAGTTTAAATTAGAAAGCTCTTAAATGGTAGATACTTTTCTAAGTTTGACTTTCCGCTTTTTCCCTTATGTTCCCCTTTTTCCCTTTTTATGTTTACCTCTTTTCCTAGTTTACTAAATTTTTAGATTTTTCCCTCTTTCCCCTTTTTGTTAGAACTCAAAAAGGCAGGTGTGGAAATTAACCCCCCTTTTCCCTTTTATCATTAAATTAATATATTTTAAATTATCATAAAATAATAAAACGATAAATTCCCTTTTTAAATTTTAATCCAACATATATATATATATATATATACACAGAGAGAGAGAGAGAGAGAGAGAGAGAGAGAGAGAGAGAGAGAGATCTATCTATCTATCTATCTATCTATCTATCTATCTATATATTATGAAACAATTAATTTCTTACTCCCTTCGTGTTACAAGATTTAACGAAGGTCATAATTATTATTTATGTAGTTTTTATTTTTATTAATATTATTATTTTTTTTTATAGAGAGATAAAATTTTACCACTAGCATAGTTTAGACTTAAACCTTAAATTTTCGTGATGGGCGACATTTATTAGGGAAAAAGTTTTTTTTTTTTAAATTCTTATCACTTGATCATCCTAAGGCTGTCTAGGTTCATTCATCTATCATTAACACCGCGACGTGCCCTTCAGGACGCACTAGGTGCTCCAAGGGTGCCACTCGCCCCAATCTGTTTCCCTTGAGCAATGTGCCCTTTAGGACGCACTACGTGCTCCAAGGGTGCCACTCTCCTCTTGACTGACTTGGTAGAAATAAAAAATCCCTGGAGTCAAAACTCCGCCAGGTGAACTTGTGGGAGACTAAGGGCCTCTAAGGAATAAGGCCCCAGCCTTATTGAGTGCCCCTTAGAATCATCGTGAGCAACTGTCATAATCTGCCCTCACGGCATCGTGGGTCCTCTCGAACTAGGTAAATGTTAACCTACAGTTCGAGCCACGGCGGGAGTGCTAGTAGGATGTGGCAGGGTTGTTGTCCACACCTCTCCCTCAACATCTTTGGTAGTCATGCGTGACCCCTTTACTCCATATGTGAGTCTGGTTGGCAAGCTATCGTCAGCCTGCATCATTAACGAATCATGTCAGAATATATCCATATCATGTCATCTAATTAGATGCACTAATATCACAGTAATACAATCAAACCCCAATGGTACACTCCCTAACTCGATCTGGAGTCCAAGGGGTTCCATCGATGCCTCTGCATCCTCGAGCTCCAAAATCCTGCACACTTAGTAAAACCGAGTTAATAGCACCTGTCTATGTCAATGTAGTAAAACAACATTTCATCAACCCATAACACCTCATAATCAAAATAAAAAGTTTTAATAGCATAATAATCCGGATCACTTGCGAGAAAGTGTCCTCAAAGAATAAGTTTGCTCAGTGCGCCAGAGCGGGATGTTACAGCTTCATACCTCCAAAAGTAAGCACAAAAATCCATATTTAAATAGAAGAAGTATTATGCTCAAGATGGTGAGTCTACTTCCAATCCTCGACATAAAACAAAATGTTTTACTCCATCTTCTAAGTCCAGTGAGTCTTCCTCCTTTAGACAAACAAGAAGAATTCAAGTGAAACCTACAATTTTTTTGGCATACTTAGACATTTCAGATCCAAGTGTTGGTGAAACTAGAAGCTTTGAATGAAGCCATGTAACAACACAAAATTTTAGTGCCCAAACCTTCTTCATTCGGTAAAGGGCATGATTTATCTTCTCAATATTTATATGCATATTTAGATAACTGGATACTTGATTCATCTGCATCACATCACATGAATAAGTCTCAAGAGTTTCTTCCTTCCACATTTGATTGTAGCATTTCATAGATTGTAGTTGGAGACTCTACACAACTTGATGTTTTAGGATCAGGCAATGTGTAGTTAGATGATGGGTGCATCAATGATGTTCTCCTTGTTCTTGATATCTCTACCAAAATACTCTCTATTGATCAGATCTATCATTCTGGTGATGGGAAAACAATAGACTTTTCTCCAAGTGATGTAGTCATTCAAGAACTCCAAGATCCGGACAATGTTATTGATTTTGGAAGAGTTGATCATAGTTCTCGATTGTACATGTTTTCTTGCTTTGATCCTTCCCCTGATTCCTATTTCATTGCACATGGTGATTCTCTGAGTAGACATTGGCATGAAATATTTGGCCATCTCAACTATAGGTATTTGTAGTAGTTGAGCACACAAAATTTAGTGCTTAGTCTTTCTAAATTTTCTTGCAATGATGGTGTTTTTCCAAGTTGTGTTCTTGGAAAACAACATCAATATCATTTTCCTAAAGGAAAGGTATTGTGTTCTACCACACCGCTTGAGTTGGTACATAGTGATCTCATGTCATTTCTGACTCATTCATTTTCAAGGGATGAGTATGCACTCACTTTTATTGATGACTTATCACATCACTCTTGGGTGGAATTTCTTAAGTACAAGAGTGAGGTCTTTGCTACTTTTAATACCTTAAAGGATTTTTTTGAGAAGCATGCTTCTCTTTCTATCAAGAAACTATACACATATAATGGGGGGGAGTATGTCAATCATGAATTCAAGGATTTTTGTAGAGAACATGCCACTTAAAAGTAGCACTATGTTCCCTACACCCCTCAACAAAATGGCATTGTTGAAAGAAATAAGTGAACATTGAAAGAGATGGAAAATTGCATGATTCATTCTAAGAACATGACACCTTCTTTCTGGGTGAAGTAGTGAATTGTGTCAATTACATTGAGAATCATATGCCTCATAGGGAAGTGTTGCATATGACTCCATAGGAATCTTGGACCCATGTTAATCCCAATGTCTCTACTTTTAGGGTATTTAGCAATCCCGCGTGGGCCCTAATTCCATATGAAAAGAAAAAATCTATGGAGAAGAAGAGCCAACCATTGATATTTATTGGTTACTATGAGGATTTTAAAGCATATAGGTTATTTGATCCTATTTCCAAAGATGTCTTGTTTTGAAGGAATGTCCATTTTGATGATCACTTCAACCCCACATCATCTCCTACTCCTTCCATAGATTGTTGTGCTAATGACAGTGTAGATCATGTTGATAGTTTTGCTTTTGTAGAACAAGAAGATGATGAACATGTTGCTGAAAATAATACTATTGAAGATGAAAATAAACCAGAAGAAAATCTTCCATCAACATCAACAGAACATGAGAAACTTGAATAAGAACAACTGAGGAGGAGATTTCATGAGTGAAAGAAACCTGGCATGTATAGCTATGAGCCAACCGATTTTAGTTATTTTGTCTAGTTACCCTCACCATACTTAGTCACAAACAACTAGTGTCTCCTTTCTTAGTCATGACATTTCAAATGATCCACAACAATTTTATGATGTTGTTGGGATACCTAAATGGGATGCTACATGACAGTGGAGTATTCTTCCTTGTTGAAGAATCACACATGGGATCTCATTCATGTTCTTAAGAGATGAAATATAGTTCACTATAAATGGGTCTAGAGAACCAAATATGTAGTAGATAGATCTGTTGACAAGTATAAGGTACATCTTGTGGCCAAGGGATTTTCACAGGTTGAAGGAAATKATTATTTTGAGACCTTTGCCCCTGTTGCCAAGATGAATTCCATATACCTTGTGCTTTCTCTTTCTACCTCTCAATGTTGGTCAATCAACTAGATGGATGTGAAGAGTGATTTTCTAGATGGTTATTTACATGAGGAAATAGACATGAAAATACCTTTTGGTTTTGTGCAAGATTCTTCTCTTGTTTCAGGATTCAACGTTCATTTTATGGTCTCAAAGAAGATCCATAAACTTGGTATGATAAGATGGATAGTTTTTGAATTGCTTCATTGTTCAATCACTATCATTCTAATCGTATGGTTTACACTATAAGGTAGGGCATCAATCTCTTGATTCTGGTTCTATATGTGGATGATTTAATTCTCATAGGGAGTTCTTCATCCATGATTCAAAGTCTTTAGAAAGCATTGATGGGACATTTTTATATGACAAATCTAGGTTTTCAACATTATTTCCTTGGTCTGCAAGTTCTTTAGTCTTCAGAAGAGATCTCCATTTTTTAGAAGAAGTATGCACATGATTTATTTAAGTTCTTTGGCACGATTGATTGTAAGCCTGTCCCTACTCCATGTGTTACCCTTTATTCCATATTCTCTTCACCACATGTTAATCCATCATTATATCAACAATTGGTTGGAGTCACATATATTTGAATCCTACATGTCTTGACATTTGTTTTTCAGTTGAGCTTGTATCTCGATTCTCTCAAGATAATCATGAGAGTCACTGGAAGGTAGCAAAGCATTTTTGAGGTACATTCAAGGTACTACCACTTTTAACATTCGATACACCTCTAGTGCTTCTCCTCTTATGGAATTCACTAACTCTGATTAGATTAGTTTATTTTATGATCGAAAATCCACATCCAACTTCGTTTATCACATAAGCTCCACTCATATTTCATAATCTTGCAATAGGAAAAAATCACTATTGATATAGGAGAAACAACACATGTATGCTAGAGATAAAATTGGTAATATCCCACAAATTTAAGAGAAACAATTTACTAATATCCCACAAATATCACATGTAATTATTTTAACGATATTCAATGTTGTAATTTCTTTGCAAAAGAATATGAGGAATGTTGTAATTTCTACATGGCAAATGAATACTATTATTTTTTTTTAAATTGGAATGAGAATATGACTTGCTTTTGATCATTGTAATCTTTGTTTGTGTAAAGTTGAGGTGGAGATATGAGTTTCATATGTTTTTTTAAAGGTTGTTAAAGCAATAACAGGTGGACCGTGGAGTTTTTGAAACATTATTTAAAGCAATATACTTTGGTAGATTTGTTTAACATCTCCTTCCATTTTAGATTAAAGTAAAAGTAGAGGTTTGAATCTCACATATTATTTAAAGGTAAATCTCATATCACCTCACATTTAGACATTTAGAGGTGATATGAGTATTTGAAATATTATTTAAAATAAATATACTTTAATTTAATATTAAGATAATAAAATAAATTTATCTATTTTAATTTTATTTTTTTAAAATTAATAATTAAAATATTAATAAAATTCATAAAATAACTAATTCAAATAATAATAAAATTTAAATTGTTTTATTAACTATATATGAAATATATGTTTTTAGGTTATATTTTAAATTGTTATTTATATATTTTTTTATATTTTATAGTTATTTTTTAATTGATCACTCGTCATCTTCATTCTTTAAAGTTATTAACTGAAATAATAATAATATATAATTTGGTGTTTGATTGATTTTATATGAAATATGTATTTTTATTATATTTTTAATTATTATTTTATTTATTTTGAAGCCCTACCTGAAAAAGAAGACTACCTATTTTGAAGCCCTACCTGTGAGTAGAGTTACACATCTTGAATCTGAAAACCAATCTAACCAAAATAGAAAGGAGCAACGAGAGAAAATATTAAAAAAAAGAAGACTACCTATTTTGAAGCCTTACCTGTGAGTAGAGTTACACATCTTGAATCTGAAAACCAATCTAACAAAAATAGAAACGAGCAATGAGAGAAAGGAGTTCTCACTTAAGTGGTTCTTTATACAATACAATATTACACATTATCATAATAGAAACTTTATTATTATATATTTTTCATAATTTTTATATTTGATTCATTGGTTTACATCATATTTTTATGTATTGACTAAATATGTGATGGTTAAGTACGTAAAGAATATGCGTGGAAACACACCTTGGCCCATTAAAGGTTAAAACAAAAGACAATTATTTTGGTATAGTTCCTTACGCAACACATTCATTAAAAGCGAATTGATAAATAGATGGGGCACATTATGTGCCAACCGTACAATTTTTTCAAGTACCATTCCATGTCTCACCATAACTCAAATCAATTTACCGTACCAGCATGACTTCTTTTGAGATATTAGTGAAAACAGTGAACTTTGGCGTGGGTATCAAGAAAAGATATAAATCAATTTTACCCTACATGACGACTTTTTCTTTTTAGATATTAGTGAAAACTTTGGTGTGGGTATCAAGATAAGATATTATTTGAAGATAGAATTATTAAATGGTATAAAGTGGATTAAAATTCAAAGTTTTTTGAATGAGGTTTTTTTTAAATAATAATAATTTATTTTTAAGGTTATGGTTAAGTTAGACATTAAATTGATGTATGAGACTTTCTTATTGGTGGGATAAGGGATTTTTTTGGCATAGTTATTTGACTACTAAAGTCTATGGAGGTATACATAACCTATCACTCTCTCTGGATTTGAACTTGTAACTTGTTAGGGGGAAACAAATGTTATTAACCATTAGGCCAACTAAGGTTGTAAATTAACACAACTATATAAGTAAAAGTGGTTAATATAAGTGGATTGGTGTCATTACTTATGAAAGATGGAAAATAGAGTTGATATGTGTGTATGAACCACTTTTACTTATGCGGTTATGCTAATAATGATGGTTGACCACATACATCATGGTTCACCATGGTGACCATGGTTGACTACATTTTATCATGGTTGACCATATCAATATAATTAATAATAAATATCTATGATATGGCTTCCATGTTAGACCATGGATGACCATGTTGACCACATTAACCATGGTTGACTATAGTTGACCTTAACCATGGTTGACTTTGGTAAACCATGGTTGACCTTGACCATGTTGACTATGGATGATCATGTTGACCATATTGACTACATAAACCATGGTTGATCAAGTTGACCATATTGACTACATAAACCATGGTTGATCAAGTTGACCATAATTAACCATTTTAATTCACAAATTTAGTAATCCTCCCAACGCACATAGGTTGTAAAGTAGCACAACCACATAAGTAAAAGTAATTGATATACATCTATCAACACCAATTTCTACATTTCAAAACTAATAAACCTACACCTATTAGAAAGTGCCAAAATTAATGTTTTTATAAACCACTATTATGTACATAAGATAACATGTTTGTCATACAAACCACTATTATGTTTGTTCTTTAATAAACAAGGGTTGCATGGCAACGCAGTCCCTGCAGAGTTAGTTGAGAAATACATGTTGAACAACATAGATACATTTAATCAACATAGATATATTTAACTGTAGATTTAATAAGGATGCCGAGTCAATTGAGAAATACATGTTGAACAACATAGATACATTTAACTGCAGATTTAAAAAGGATGGAGAAAATAAAAAAAAATGTCTTTGAGATTAATTTTTTTTTTATATGACAGAAACTTGAGATTGAGATTAAAAATTATTATGGTATGTATGGTCTTTAATACCATCCCATGACTCTATCTACAAAAAAAATAAAGCTTAATACCCCACTACTCTGGGTATTGGCAATACAATGAAAGTTTGATAAGTTGAATATGTGTGTATATATATAAAAGGAATTTAGACTTCCATTTTATAATGCCAATAATCTGAACCTAGACATAAGATAGAAAGGATGTAACCTGGATGTAACAATATGCCAACGAATTTGTAATGCTATAGACTGGATTGGTTGATGCCGTTGTAGTCTTCGTTTCTCTCTATTAAAAAAAATCTAGCATAACCTTTGGTGTTCTCTCACTTCAATATTGAATAGTTACAAAGTTAAGATGGATCTATCCTAATTCTATACTAAGTATTCATTCAAATAATATATCAAAACATTGCAATGCAAGAACTCCCAAGATCAGAAACCAAGATATTCAACAACTACCCATGTTATTAGTGGAAACTCAACCCATTACACATATATGGAGTTGTAGAGTTGGATGATCAAACTCAAAACCAATAACATGTAGATATAGGCTTTTAACGAAAATCCTAAATAACAGATTCAAAAAGGTACTCACATTATGAATAAAAGTTCAAACCATAGAAGTTATGTATGGGTTGCAGCAATGCACAACCATCAACAGAAATCAAAATCAAAACTAACTACATGTGATATGACTCCTTTCTTTAACAAAAATGCTAGATAGAGACATTCCTTAAAAGACCCATGTAAGAAGAGAAATTCAATCTATGGCACTATGTGGAATTGTAGCGATGGTGCACGCGAAACCCAAAGAAAATCTCTAATTGCACAGAGACGGTCGCAAAAGCAACAATGAAGTAGCTCCCCTATTTCCGGGGCTGGACTCCCAGTTAAATTTGGCGATTACTTGCCACTCGCTTTATCACAACTTTGCATATCGAGTAACCCTGACCATCTCTCACTTTATCACAACTTTGCATATCAAGTAACCCTGACCATATCTGACGCCCTGATGCTATACTTGCGAACCCAACATCAAGTGAACGGGAGGTTCCTCGCCTTCCTTCCATATGACCAACACCGCTCTTCTTTTAACTATAATGGCCACGTGGCAGGGCTCGCCTCCCGGTAGCGTAACTCCCAAGGACCTCTGAGTACAGAGGCATTAAGAAAACACTGATACAGGGTGAATATTTTAATCAGAAATCGAATTGACGGTCACCGGCATGCGGTGCAAGCTTCATCTGCGCTGAAAAAAGGAAAAAAATTACAGGAGGCTCGTCGAGAGAAAACAATACAGTTTGAAAACGATGAAAACAATGTACACAGTTCGATCGAGCCATCCATTCGTTTCTTAGAGAAGTCATATTAAACATTTCTACCAAACATCAACATCCTTGTCATGTTAAATTGGTAAATTTATTAATTGTGTAATCAATTTTATACATTGAATGACATGAAGTCTGCAATAACATATGAAATATATTAACCAATAAAATTTAAACAAATATGTTTTTTTATTATTTAAAAAAATACATATATTGATTTCCTATGTTACCCACTGAATTTAGCACATAAATTTAAAATCAACAATAAATTAATACAAAGTCAAAGACAAACTCATTGCTATAGTCTTAAACCTTTCCGAGGAACTAATAACATGTTCATCATATAAACCACTATTATGTTTGTTATTTAATAGATAACATGCTTGTTCCTAAATAAATTACGTTCATGGAAAATTAACATTATATATTTAATTTTGTTAATTAAAAATTGTTTTATTTTTTATTATGAAAATTATATTAATCTTTTCTATTTCTCTTGCTACTTGTCATGTAAACAATAATAATTACAATGAATTTTAATTAAATTGATTTGTTTTAATTAATTGTGATGGGTGGATTTAAATTTTAGAGTGTGTTGCATTATTTTTAAGATATTTGCATTGGGTATATCTTATTTTATTGAGATTCTAAGATAATATAGAGTATTTTTTAGGGGTAAATTATAACCCAAAAAAAAAAGATTAAGACAATTTTTTAAGATTGGTAAATATTTTATATTATTTAAATATATCATATTGAATTTTTTAAGATAAAATTAGTTAAAATGCTAAAATTTAGGAGTTTTTTTTTTAAGATAAACTAATTCTTTATATTAAAATAATTTTTTTAATTTTTGGTAATGAATTTTTTTTAAGGTAAAATATAGTTAAAATGTTAAATTTTCTGAAATTTTTTAAGTTGTAAGAATTTTTTATATTAAAATAATTTATCTAATAGATAGCAATATATTTTTTTTTTATCAATTTTAGCAAGTAGGATGGAGAAAAACAAAAGTAGGTTGAGTATTTTCACTAGTTTTCCTTGGCTAAGTCCTCACTACACATAGAAAATTAGGTTCCATGCTTGATCCAAAATTTTCTTGGTAATGAGTATTTATACTTGATCTCTTTTTGTTTAAGCTCTTGTTGCTACAATTTGGGGTTATAGTATGTAAAGCCTTGATTTGATACTACATCTTTGGCCTTTTTAAGTTCTTACTATTGTTGTTTGGGGTTGATAAATGTTTAATTGTCTTGGAAAAAAGAAGATTAATCAATCCATTAAGTAAATTGGGTAATCACAAACTCAGGTATTGTATTAATTGCATATTCATTTTCCATGGATATTGTGAAGATTATTTTGTATTATCCATTTAGGGTACTAACTTTCTTTAGAGCCTATGTAACCCTTGTTGTTATTAGTTTTATTGATAAAAAAATATTACACACACGAATTTCCATAATTTATTTTGTACTATCCATTTAGGGTACTAACTTTCTTTAGAGCGTATGTAACCCTTGTTGTTATTAGTTCTATTGATAAGAAATATTATAGAGATGGATTTCAATGGCTCTTGTGAAGCTTATTTTGTACCAAAAATTTAGGGTGCTAATTTTTTAAGAGCTTATGTAACCCTTGTTATGAGTCTAAGTATAGATCTTACTGCAATGTTAGTGTATTGAAGTTTTTTATCATGTTAAAGGATTACTAAATGCTCATTTTATTTTACTCTCATAGGGTATTGAGCTATTTATTGCACTTTTTTTTGTTCATGAAGGAATAGATCAATGTCTCTGAGAGGATGGAGGAGTCGAGGACATCGTAAAAGTCAAAACTTGAAAGTGACTATGATAAGTGAACTTGAAAAAATTGTACATGATTTGTTAGTATAGATATACATGGCTAATTTTTAATATAAATAGAAATTTTAGGTGAGGGAAAGATTTATATTTAGGTTCTACACAATTTTCCAATTGTTAGAACGAGTGTATCACAATTGCCCAACTCTAGCAAAGTCTTAATTATATATTTTTATAATATGGTTGAAGTGAGCTCCTCATTGGTGAGAATTCAATACACCTAATTTACCTAGTTTTGGCATTTTCAAGACTCTATTGTTGATCTGTGGTTTAACTCATGTAGATTGGTGAAAATTTATCAACAACTTAGATCCATTTTAACTCTAGATTTATAAGTGAAGGGGTCAAATCCCCAGAAGTGAAAATATTTCCTCAAGTTTAACACTTTCAAATAAATTTGTAGTTGGAGTGATATAAGCTAAGATGGATTTAGATTAATTGTATTGAATTGATTTATGTCAATAAGTCATTCTAAGCATGAATGATATACAACATAAGCAACTAATATATCAATAAAATATTTTCAAACATTTTGTCAATCTACTAAAGAGTAACTTCTACTCATGAATCATACTTCCTCAATTTCTTAATAATTTGTTCGAATTTTACTAAATTTTTTATTTAATATTAATGTTAAGATCCAATTGTGAATGTCTCTATATTTCACTTTTTCTACTAGTTTTTAACTTTATTTCATAAGAAATTTTGCAGTTTAATAATATAAATATTATTATAAATGGAAATTACAAGCATTAATGGGTGGCTTTCATTCATCATTGTGTGATTTCTATTAAACTCCAAACAATTCACAAATATGATATACAAATTGATATACTCACACATTTCACCAACTACATACATGTAAAGTGCATTATTTAAGATATGTGTAAATTAGATAATAGGAACCAATTCACTGAATATCAACACAACAATCATGAAATTAAAAGAAGAGACTATTGCCACACAAACAAACATGCAAAATCAAGAAACTAAAGTCTAGGTCATGCACAATCATGAAATTAAAGCCTAGGTCTAATATCACACACTGGATTGGTACAGTAGTAAGAATTGAAGCCTGGGTCTGACATGCACCCACTTGGAGAGGGGTTTACATGCAAGATAGAAACAACAGAGGGGTGTACATAGTAATAATCTCTCTCTCTCCTATATAATTTTGGTTTTAATTTTATGTATATTTGCGACAAGGAATTGTCATCTCCTTCACAGTGGGTTCACAAAAATTATTAATTTATATTTTTTTAAAATTTAAAATTAGAAGGTTGAGGAATCCCTAAATGATAAAATATAATCTTCAATTAATTTCAATTATATATATATATATATATATATATATATATATATATATATATATATATATATATATATATATATATATATATATATAAGTCATTATATCAGTTCGTTTGATTATACAGAATAGAATTGGCTCCCTCACACGATTGAAATTTCAAATTTATCCTACTTGTGAAATTGAAATTTTGATGACAGTCATTTGTTTTTCATACCCATTTACATTTTATGCAAATGTTTTCCATGCCCATTTTACATTTTAAGCAAATTCATGAGTGTCAAATTCTCTTGTGTTGTTATATGTAAATTTGAGGAGGTTAGTTAATGGATATTCACTTAACCATTAACACCTAGGAGTTTGGGACTAATTAAAATTAATGAGTATCAACTTGTCTTGTGTTGTCATATGTAAATTTGAGTAGGTCAGTTAATGGATATTCAATTAACCATTAAAACCTAGGAGTCTAATGGATACTCAATTAATCATTAACACCTAGGATTTTGGGACTAATTAAATTTCAAGGATTGGGACTAATTAAATTTTGTTTATTGTTATATTTAATCCTCAAGGAACCCTTGTCCATATCTATAGTAAACTAAATACCTATAATTTATAATATGTCTATATATCTATAGTAAACTAAGTACAATCAAATATGTCTAAAAACAAAAACAAAAAACTTCAAATTCCATACCTAGCAGTGGACTATAAAGAGAGTTTTAAGTGATTTTGAGAACTACAAAAAATTGATAATATCAAAACAAAACAAAAAAGTTAAATTTTTGTTTAAATATGTAGGTGGAATATCTTAAATTTGTAATTTTTCACCACTCAAAGGGATTAAGAAAAAGTTAGGTTCTATTGTTTTGTGTATTAATTTTTTTAATTATTAATATCTTGATTTGTAGTTTTTTTTGTATTATGTTGTTAACTACTTTGTTGAAGATGTTGATGATGAGATCAACTTTTAGCTATTAAACCTTAAAAAAAATAAAAATTGGATCCATTGATTTTTTTTAATATTTTGTTTAGTTATAATTTCAAATATTGGATATAAGCTTTTCTAAATCTTTTAATCTTTTAAATGTTTGAAAATTATCTTATTAAGTTCCATATTATTATAATTAAGTACTCTTTGATTTTTTTAAGATTTTGATTGGAATAAAAATCGAGTTTAAATTTTTATAATTAAAAACATTTACATACTAACATTAAATTATAAATGTTTACACTTATTAATGATTATGTTTAATGATATATATTAAATATAGTAAGAATTCAAGTTCTTTATATAAGTGTATTGAAACCAAACACATTTACTTTATTTTATAAGTTATCTAAAAGACATGGACTAAGTTGCTCCTAACCCTTATCTCATAATTAAACAATTATTACAAAATTTAGAAATGACATTCTTTTTAGGATGATAAAAGATTGAGTTTGGAAATTTCAATTCATTTCAAAAACCATTTTTCACATGCCATTTTCACTTTAGAGGAAGGGAGAAATATTTTTCAAAGTATAAAAAGAATAAAATACGTACACACACACATACATATGAACAAACTCTCATTAGCTCCAAAAAACATCCTAGGTAGAAAATGTCGTAGGTAGAAAAAATTTGTGAAATGTACTTAGTACACCCATATTAAATCACTATTTCAAAATATTTGTTACAATACCTACATTCAAGTAAAATTTTAAATCAAACCAAGTAATTCATTACCTTTCTTAAGGTTTAATAAATCAAATTTGGCCTAAGTTGACCATCATCATTATCATCACACACACACACACACACACACACTAGAGAGAGAGGAGGGGGGGCCGAGGGATTATGAGACAAGTTCATCAATGACCAATTTTATAAAACACATTGCTTATTTCGTGTAGCAATTGACTTCAAATACATATTAGCAAATCAAGCCCATAAACATGTAATCTAATATTAAAAATGTAAAATTTATAAAATTTACTTTCAAGCTACTATTCTTATGTCTTTTGATTGATATCCAAATGTCTTTAAAATATCTCATTTTTTGTATTGTGTACATGTGTTTTAGTGATATTTTACACATGTTTTTTAGTTCATATTTATTATGGTATTTATAAATATTTTTTAATATGCTTAAGGGTCAATTTGGTGGATTATAATTGATTTGTGGAAGGGGACATATAATTAGAAAATTTACTCTTAAAGTACATCGATGCGAACATTAGAAACTCTTCAATAATTGTTATATCAATTAATTGCAAATTATTGAGACTCTTCAAATATAGTTATCATTGATGATGTGATAAAAATTAGAGTTTCTATAAATTATTCTTTAATCTTGTATTCTCTCATGGTTTATTGAGCCTAGCAAAGATAGGAGGCTAGATATAAGTTTTGGATAAATTTATTGAAATTGTCACCCCTTAATCATGGAATATACATCAAATTAATCGTTCTTTCTTATTAAAGGGAAATGCAAAAAAGTGAGAATGTGATTATTTTGCCAACACAAATACAAATCTGTCCCAAAACATATATTGAGTGTGTGCATGCATGTGTGCCTACTTTATATTGGACATTAACTACATTATTTTCCTCACTATATACACTTTTAGATTGGATTTTGATTATTTTGTAGGCGGTGTTTGGCCATGCTAAATCGAACATCATTCATTGTAACAATCAATGCAATAGATTGGATTTTGATTATTTTTGTAGGTGGTCTGTGGTCATGCTAAATCGAACATCATTCCTTCTACGTTTGATGATCACATAATCTCTTATAACTCACAAAGACAAGGTTCCCCTGAGTGCTCAGAGACCTCTAATTTTGGGCTTATATTGGAAGGTAAGAAATCATGTGCATTGTGTATTATTGTTTTCAGCTAGTGATGTTTCATTAGAAGACTTGTAATAGTTTTGATTACTTGTTTATTTGTAGTAGATGAGATGATGATTAAGAAACCTCAAAACCTCTTGATGGAAATGTGTTTAATTTATGCCCATAGGAAATAGGTATTTGTATTGATAATTTTAATTATGCCGATATAAGTCCATCATATGGGAATTCGATGGATTAATCCATCGTTTATTTAAATAAATTCATCGCATGGTCATAATTTAATGATCCTCGTATATTCTCATCATATAGATATTTAAACTAGGCAATAAATTGATTACATCATTTTTTAATATATAGATTAAATATAAATTTATAAAAGTTTTAAAATGATTACAACTATTTAGAAGTCAAAAGAATTTGGAAAAAAAACAATGACAATATACTTGGCCAAATTTGGCAAAAACGATGACAATATACCTTGCATGCCAGCAGTAGATATAACAAGGCTACATGGCAACATAGTACTCGTCGAATTGGTTGGGTCCAAGTCAATAATGTGGTGGATTTCCATGATGAAGAGAAAAGTATATCGCTTATGTGGATTGGATGTCTCTATGTTATACTCTAGCGTGATTGAGAAGTTGAATTATCTATGATTCAAACCATATAAATTTCTTTCCATTGGTACCAATGTTTTGTCCTTCGTTTTTTTTGCAATGTCAATGAATGTTCTTACCTATACCATGAGTTTATGTAGCTAAGGTCTTCAAAAGGGAGAGCAATAGTACCACAATTAAAGGTCCATTTGTAAATTGAAGTTTCATTTAACCTCAACAAACCCCCTTCCCCACTCTGACGACCATTAGATTGTGCTACTCCATCAAACCAACCCATAGAAGAGCCTCCTTGAAAGTGAATCTAAACGATTTTTGGGATCACCACTTTTTTTGGAGTTGTCATGTTAGCAACAATTTCAAGTGTTTTATAAACAATTGAGCTAACAGAGGGGATCCCATTTTCAAAAAAATTCTTGTTTCGTTCTAGCCAAACATACCAGCATACCAGAGAAGGAAGGGTGAGATAGTTTCTTTCCTTTTTAGCCCAGTTTTCATAATAAGAAATTAATGAGTTTCCTTCCCATTCAGATTTTAACTTTAGTTCACTTTTTATCTTGTACCAAAATTGTTTTGTGAAGGTACACTTGACAAAAATATGCAACACTATATTTGATTCACTTGTATACAGTTGGCATAGACTTGGACCTTCCCATCCTTTCTGTTGCAGGATGTCCCAAGTAAGAATTTTATTTTCAATAGGTAACCAGGTGAACAGTTTGATTTTTTGTGCAATGTTCCAAGTCCACAGGTGTCTCCTCTAGCCACTAATAGATCGATGCCAGAGTTTATTTTTTAAAGCACAATAAACATTTTTTACTGTAATATGTCAAGATTTATCACCCCCAATCCACTTGAGCTCATCGTCTTTGTTTTGAAGCTGCACACCTGATCTCAATAGCGCCTTGCAGAAGGCATCCCATTCCAAAGCCAAGTCAAGAGAGAGTCTGATCTCATCACTGGATATCTAGTTGATTGTTAAAAACCCTGTCTTGGAGATACATCTTGCTTGGTAAAGGTATCTAATATTTTTATGGTTTAAGAAAGGGGCAGAATTACTTGGAGTTTGGGCTACTCTCAACTTGGTAGCTAGATTCAACATTGAAGCATTACAAATCTTTGGAGACTCTAAAATTATAATCGATTGGTTGAATCACAGAGGTAAACTACAAGTTGTCTCTCTATTGGGATGGAAGGACATAATCAAAGAGCTCCAAAAATCCTTTAGAGATATGAGTTTCTAGCATATCTATCGGGATCAAAACAAGGATGTTGATTTACTCTCCAAGAAAGCACTCCAGAAGAAAGAAGGGAAAATTGATTACAACCATTGGGTAGATGGACATGAGGGCCCCACCCTCTTTCTTAATCTCTTTTAGTATATAACCCTTCTTATAGTGTTTTTTCTACATATTTAGCTGAAGGTTGACGATTTATTTTTTGGGGTTACACTTGTTTCAAGGAAAGTTGCATAGGGACAGTCTGAATTTTAGTTTTTTCATTATGTTTTGGGAAGCTTGTAATATTCGCATCTGGTACGACTCCTACGATGTACAACCGGTAAAATCACCCTTATTTTTTTTATTTTTTTTTGTGTGTAGGAAGGTAATAATGACATTATACTCAACATCGCAACACGACGATGACAAAACGCATGCAACTCACGCAACAACAACATAACTGCCTAACATAAAAGCACATCAAGCACCTGGAAGCAATGTACGACATTTAACTGACCAAAAATAAGAATAACTACCTGCCCGTCCTACCCTGCAATGGTTAGGACCTCCAGGACACATAAGCAATGCTTAAGCCCATGTTCCCATTGATTTTGACCATTTAAGGTCTCAGGGTTGGCGACTGTTCTGAGGAACAAGGAGGTGTCTACATCCCACCTGGCACAAGTAGACCAAGCCTACTAAGCTAAGGAAAATCATCCTAACAACCCAAAATTAATTACACAAGTAACTAGAACCCTTACAGTGAGAAAAACAAATCAAATTGAACGTTTACAAAACCACGTACAACATTAATTAATATTAAACAACAACCATTAATCAAGGCTAAAAGGTCGTTATCTCTGACTTAAATTGGCATTAAATACATATCAATTAACCAGTCTAAATTCCATCAGTCAACGAGTTACCCACCGAACTTAACATGATTTACGACTCAAATTTAGTGAGTCTGGGTTACCAATTAGGCGATATCTATAAATCCAACTAACCATAAAATTGAATAACAACATTAACATTCTTAAAGTGGAATGCTACCTATAACACTTATGAACAGTTAAACCTCAACATTAGTTTAGATATAATGACTGAACTAACCACACTAGCTGGTTATTATCATTGAGGAGGAAACTGCCAACTAATAACATTGTTGTAGCAAATCAACAAGGTAATTACATATATTTTACATAACAACTTATTATAGCAGTTAACCAGGCATTTAACATAATGATTAACATAATCAATTAATTGAGCAATAATAGGGTAGTTTGCATGACTATTTTCATAACAAGTATTATAGCACTAACAAGGTGATTATCATGTTAATTAACATACAATTAATATAACAATAGCGAGGCAATTTATATGACGGTTAACATAATGATTAATAGCGCAAAAACAAGGCAATTTACACAACTGTTAACCATTTAACTCGTTGCGGCATTTAATCAATAAGTAGGAATCTGCTGACCATTCACAGTGCTGTAGCAATTGTTCAGGCATTTAGTAAGGCAATTAATATAGCATTTAACATTGCAATTAATAACCAATTAACTGTAGCAATGGTTCTGGTAAATTCGTGGTCATTCCAGCAAGCTCAGTCAACATTCTAAAGGCAAAAATCATGGGTAATTACAACAAGCTCTGGCAACATTCTAAAGGAAAAATCGTGGGTAATTACAACAAGCTTCAACAACATTCTAAAGGAAAAATCGTGGGTATTTAAACAACAATCAAAGTCAACTTTTAAAGGCAATAATCGTGGGCATTAAACAATGGTCTCAGACAGGTTTGAATGGCAAAATGTGAGCATTTAAACAACAATCTCAGACATGTTTTGAATGGTAAAATTGTGAGCATTAAACAATGGTCTCAGACATGTTTTGAATGGTAAAATCGTGAGCATTAAACAATGGTCTCAGACATGTTTTGAATGGAAAAATGTGAGCCTTTAAACAACGATCTCAAACATGTTTTGAATGGTAAAATCGTGAGCATTAAACAATGGTCTCAAACATGTTTTGAATGGTAAAATCGTGAGCATTAAACAATGGTCGCATACATGTTTTGAATGGAAAAATGTGAGCATTTAAACAACGATCTTAGACATGTTTTGAATGGTAAAATTGTGAGCATTAAACAATGGTCTCAGTCACATTTTGAATGGCAATTCGTGAGCATTTAACCACAATATCAGCCATGTTTTGAATGGAAAAATCATGGGTAATTAATCATCTATCACAGTCTCATTTTAAAAGGGAAAAACATCTACAGGGACACACCAGAAGGGCATTCATGGCTATCCGTAATTAAAATATGCAGAATGATGTGCCCAAAATGCACCAGAAGGAACTCCATGTCGCCAACATCATTTAAAAGGGAAAAACTCTAGCAAAATGCAGACATGGAAATAAATTCGTTTTCCATTGCCAGGATACCAATGCCACGTAGAAAGGAATACAAAAAAAACGTTTTTCATCTCCAAGACACCAATATAAAATGCAGATAGGAAATCAAGCGTTCTTCCCATTTCCAGAGTACCAATACAATGCAGACAGGAATACAAAAACGTTTTTCATCTACCGAACACCAATATAAAATGCAGATAGGAAATCAAACGTTCTTCCCATTGCCAGAGTACCAATACAATGCAGAAAGGAATACAAAAATGTTTTTCATCTCCTGGACACCAATATAAAATGCAGATAGGAAATCAATCGTTCTTCCCATTGCTAGAGTACCAATACAAAGAAGACAGGAATACAAAAACGTTTTTCATCTCCCAGACACCAATATAAAATGCAGACCTGAAATCAATTCATTTTTTTTTCATTGCTAGAATACCCAAAAATTTGTAAACCGGAAATCAATTTGTGCTTCCAATGCTATAACCCCAATACAACATATACAACAGTAAGAGAATGCAAGGATCCGATGGGAAAGGTCATGGAATGATTGTCAGGGTTTCTATCAATCAAGGCATAGAGAAAAGCAACTAGGACACAAGATAATCCACACGCAGAGGTTGTTGCCAGATGGCGTAATAAAAAATCAGCCAGGGACAAACATCAAGGGTAGCCGGCTAACAGGTTCATCCTTCGCTCATCATCCTCGCACAAAAAAGCAGGGTGTTGAGATCCATAGGTCTTTTAACGCTAAGGAAACGACCGTAGATCAGGCTCCTGACCGACTACTCAGGCGAGGACTGGTGAGCTAGGGATGAAGGCTAAACAACCACGAAGGTCACAATCAACACAGCAAGGTGGTCAAGACATGCAGGAAAACGAAGGCCATGGGAGTCAACAACCATCGAGCTAGGCTAAGGAAAGTTCCAGTCACCAATTTAAAAAAAACATCATTTTACTTTTCCATTAATTAAGCAGATCCAAGCATAAGTCCTAATACATTCTACCATACAAAAATGAAGAGAGTGTACCGTTGTCTGATCGCCCGCTTCGAATGACGTCCCACGTGCTCTATGCAACTCCCGCTCTCTGACCATCGATACTTCACCAGTACCTCCCAACCAATGCTAGGGTTACTCTTCTTCCCCCTTAGCTCCCTGAGTCCTGGTCTGACCCCCGTTGATCCTCTGCTATGAGGGTCTTCTGGACGACATCATGCAAGGTTTTAGGCATCAAAATCCTGACCTTTGCACGTATGTTGCCGTTAAGGCCGAACACGAACCTATTGACCTTAAGTTTCTTAGTGTTAAGGTGCAGAGCATATTGGAGCAACTCCATAAAATGAGCCTCGTACTCGGGCACCGTACAACCGCCCTGTCGTAAGGCGCTGAACTCGTTGAGATGACACTCAATGAATTCCTTTGAAAGGTATCGCTCTTGGAACCGTTCCTCGAACATTTCCCATGATACGTCTTCGACAACCATGTTCAACTGCGGTAGGAGCGTCTTCCACCATAGAAGAGTGTTTTCTTTCAGTTGGAAGACCGCCATGCGGACCTTCATGTTGGAGGTATAATCACGAAGTGAAAAGCACATTGCCATGTTCTCCAACCATGCCTCGGTGGCTGTGTCGTTCGGGGCACCAAAGAAATCAGGAAATTTGACCTTCTCGAGTTCACGGTGAATGCTGCTAGTACCGACCGGAGCATGCGGCGAAACCTCAGTGGGTGCCAACGCCCTGGCCTCATCTCTATCCAAACGGCTGATCAATGCCTGAGACATGCGCTGAAAATATCTCATCATTCCGACCACATCACCAACTATTATCTGCTCCTTTCTGACAACCTGCTCGTCTCCCTAGGGGTTATATCCCTCAGGCGTGGATGCCACTGGAGGCATCGGGCCTCCTCCCCTAGCACCCCATCGTTTGCCTCCGCGACATCCTCTAACCATGATTACCTACACGAATACAAGTCAACTCAATTAGTAACATTATAATCAAATCATATCAATGAAATTCGTAGCGATCCCAAGTCACAGGTCGAACCCACTCTAATACCACATGTAACATCCCCATCTGGTACAACTCCTACGATGTACAATCGGTAAAAGCACCCTTCATTTTTTTTTTGTTTGTGTGTGTAGGAAGGTAATAATGACATTATAATCAACATCGCAACATGAAGACGACACAACGCATGCAACTCACGCAACAACAACATAACGAACTAACATAAAAGCACATCAAGCACTTGGAAGCAATGTACAACATTCAACCGACGAAAAATAAGAATGACTACCTGCCCGCCCTACCCTGCAATGGTTAGGACCTCCAGGACACATAAGCAATTCTCAAGCCCAGGTTTCCATCGATTTTGACCATTTAAGGTCTTAGGGCCGACGACTGTTCTAAGGAACAAGGACGTGTCTACGTCCCGCCCAACACAAGCAGACCAAGCCTACTAAGCTAAGGAAAATCATCCTAACAACCCAAAATTAATTACACAAGTAACTAGAACCCTTACAGTGAGCAAAACCAATCACATTGAACGTTTACAAAACCACGTACAACATTAATTAATATTAAACAACAACCATTAATCAAGGCTAAAAGGTCGTTATCTATGACTTAAATTGGTGTTAAATACAGATCAATTAACCAATCTAAATTCCATCAGTCAACAAGTTACCCACCGAACTTAACATGAATTATGACTCAAATTTAGCGAGTCTGGTTTACCAATTAGGCGATATCTATAAATCCAACTAACCATAAACTTGAATAACAACATTAACATTCTTAAAGTGGAATGCTACCTATAGCACTTATGAACAATTAAACCTCAACATTAGTCTAGATATAATGACTGAACTAACCA
>SNQJ01S0064898.1:6283-18110 GCA_010110895.2 Picea sitchensis
AAAAAATTGCAACACTTCATATCTCATTTATGCCTTGGCCACTAGAATCCGAAAATTTCTTGGTCGAACCTAGTGTATCGCTTTGTAAGAATCTTGACCTTTTCAGTTACCTGTCACTCGGACTTTAAAACTCCGACAACGCACTTGTAAAACAAAATCATGGTTTTTCTACCGGAACAAGCAACTTCCAGTAGTGATTGGATTTTGCCTGTAATTCAATTTTGTAACCTGCAAGGAGAATTTATACACAAAGATACCTCTTGATGTAAGTGGGAAACCTTGTAAACCATATTGAATAACAAATTATTAAACCAAATCAAAGAAAAAATAACACGATCAATAAACATACCATGCATGAATTTGACAAGGCTTACAGGTTGGGGCTAGAAGGAAGCTTATCAAAACTGCATAGGCTTAGTGAAATGGAAAAATTTTGGATAGAATTTTTAGGTGATAACATTGGCTCCAACTGGGGATAATTTCCTCCTTGTGAAGCACCAAATAACTTGCACAACTGTGCCTTTTCCAGACTCCTGAAACTTGTTCTACTCTAAAGTCATTTTTGCTCATCACACACACTGCAAACCAAGTTGTGCAGCAACTTGAAAACACAATTTCTAGTGCCTTTTCTCCATTGGGATATGGAGTCTTAATTGATCTATTCCTATTGCAAAACAAATGATCAATAATAAGAGCTTATTTATATACATCTCCTACTCTAACAGATTTTTTTTTTTGCTCAGATGTAAGGAAATTTTCAATACATCTATGCAAGAAATTGATTGACTAACTGGACTATGTGCATACTTTTCGTTGTCRGGGTAATCAATAATATAGAAAATTGAAATTCAACATAAAACTGAAACTTGTACCCAAGGTGAAGAACCGGTGCAAATTGTGATATGACAAAAGCCTCCAAAGATGCATCCACGGGATCATAAAACAACATGAAAATTTACTTTTTCTTGATTGGCCCCAAAAAAAAATGGGCATTCTCCATCTTTAGTTGATTGACGCTTAATGAGGATTTTTGAACACAGAAAATGTTTCCCTATGTCTTCTTTAGAATGTTTATTTTCATAATAAAACTCATGATCATTCTCAAAAGAAGAGACAATAATCTGATTTGTAGGATCTCTATTCTTATCATCCACAGCAGGCAATAGCACACAATGTTCTCAAAAAATTTGAAATGCAATAGCCACATCATGTATATGAGGAATATCCAAAAGTGCTACTTCATAAATTTTAGCAGAGATATTCTCATGACATTGTCTTGCATCCCCTTGAAACAACTCATAAATAGCATATGCTTCACAACGGCAGGGTCAACAAGATCTTCAAAAGGTTGTTGACATTCATCTTGGGAAGAAAATTATTTGTCAGAATTCAAGGTGGGAAAATTATCATAGAAATCAGAGAGCAGAAATATACTTTGTGAGACTTTTGTAGGCGCTTGAATCTCACAAGTTGGTGGACTATTAAACATTTTTTAATATGCTACTTCAGATTTATACTCTTCATCATTTACTTGTTGCTTTTGCTGACCATTAATATGTTGAACATCCACATTCTCAATAAAAATGGATGGTAACAATAAATCTTCAGGAGATTGAACATCCACATCTTCATATTTACTAAACATAGGAGAAACATTTGAGAATCCATTATATGTGAACTCAGAAATTGGATGATGAAATATTTCCTCTTGAACTAAATATTCAGAAATAATTGTATTACAACAAAGTCTCTTTGTATGACCATATCCTCTTGCTGAAAAGTTCTTGGAGTTTCTGCAGATATTTGCATATCTTCATCAATCTCAAGAAAAAGAGTATTAGTATGTTCAAAAAATCCTTGAACTTAATTAATAGCCAATGCCTCTCCAACAAATTGATAGTTGCTCTCTTCAAAATCATCTTCATGAAAATCTCCAAGAAAACTCATACCATAATCATCATTTTTCTCATAACTAGAAAACATTTCTATTGTATATGGAGAACCATCTTGCTGATGTAAATCAAGAGTATATGCATTTTCTACATTTATGAAAAATTTGATTCACTAGTTTGAGGATACGAAGGAAAACAAAAATATGAAGATGATGTACCAGCATATTGAAACAAATTAAAAAAAGATCTGATTTATGTTGTTCGTATTCATTATCATGTTCCTCTACATTCAAATATTCAGCCCAAAACTGATTTGAGAGCTTTCCACAAGCCCGAAGATTTTCCTCTATCTCCTCAACATCAGTAAACATTTGTTGCAAAGCCAAAGACTTCCTCTCTCTTAGATAAAACGCTAAATCATGAGGTTCAGCCCAAAACTGATTTGAGAGCTTTCCACAAGCCCGAAGATTTTCCTGTATCTCCTCAACATCAGTAAACATTTGTTGCAAAGCCAAAGACTTCCTCTCTCTTAGATAAAACGCTGAATCATGAGGTTGGGTTGTTGTGTAATACAACTTCGCAACAATTTCACAAGGTTGAATGTCTCTTGCAATACTGAAATAAAATCTTTGAAGCCTCCTATTAAACTAGGTGTCAATTTCATCCTTCTTTCTCTTCATAGCATAGAATTCATAAAGATACTGCTCATATGATTTCCTTTCACCCCAATACCTCATGAAAACATCATGCAAATCCATCCATGAACCTATTGAATCAATCTCCAAATTTCTAAACCATAGCTTAGCATCTCCATGTTAGGAATTTGGGGGAATGTTCTCATAAACACATCCTCATGCATGATTTCAAAGGGATATGATTTCCTTTCACTTTAATACCTCATGAAGGCATCATTACAGAATCCATCCCTTGAACCTATTGGATCAATCTCCCAGGATTTCTAAACCATGTACAGATTCTCCATGTTAAGGTGAGATGTTCTCATAAACACATCCCTCATGCATGATTTCAAAGGGATGTGAAACCTTTCAAGATTCCATGTGTTTTTCTGTTGTAACATGGTCTTCTCCATTAAACTTAGGAAGGCAGTCTAAAAAATTGGAAGGATAATCATGAAAGACAAATGGAAACTTTAAAGGTTTATAACATTTCCTAATCTTATACTAAACTTTGATGAATTGATTAAAGGGTGGAGCAGTGAGATTTTCGGGAGGTGGTAAAGTGCTTTGTATCTGAGGAATTGAGATTGGTCGTTTGGAGGGTTGGAAAATGGGCATATTTTTTCTCCGATGAGTTAGGTTGAAGAAATGAGATTAAGATCAATAATGCAAGAAGGAAAATCTTATTTTCTCGAGGATAGATATGTAGTTGTAGGCTTATAATCATCTGATTATACTGCAAAGAATCTGATAATTATTTTCGCAGTAATGGAAAATACAAGAAAGGAACTAATGAAAGAATATAGGTTCTTTGGAAAAGACTTGTGACTTGAAACATGGTATTTTCATACCATCTTTTCATTTTTCTTTCAACAAAATGGAATTTCTCGGTGGAGTCTTTGATGGAGTGGAGTCTTTTGTAGATGGGTTAAGGAATTTTTAAATGAATTCAAAATTTTTATTGGAATGGGCATTTTTTGGAGTCTTATATTGGCTTGTTTCTTAACTTTCTTTGTTTGGTATAGATTTTGACTTAGGGAATTTAAATTTTTAGATTAATTTTCGTTTTTGGTTTTGATGTTGGTTTGGTTTTATATTATTTTTGGAACATCAATCAATTTAATTTTACTAATATTAATTATAAAATTAACCTAATTTTAATAGATTTATTGATCAACTATGATGTGATTTAATAATTTACTTTAAATTTTCTTAGATTTTAATTGTTAGATTAGATCTTATATAGTTGTAATTGTAGTTAGCTACAATAGATAAAATATTTTCAATACATTACATTATATCTTTAATTAATTATATTAGTTTTTGTAATTTATTATTATAATAGTGTATATTTTTATTAAGTTTTAATTGAATATATTTATTTAAACTTTATAGAAGATAGTGTTTTAAAGTAATAAAAGTCTATGTTTCTGCGGGGACATTTCAACTAATGTGGAGTGTAGATCTAAAAAGCCAGAATAGTCAGCGACCCATAATGGATTAAGCCCCCCCAACACCCTCGCCTCCCAGACTATTCAACAATTAATAAATCGAACCATTGTAGAGCCAGCATGTACCAATAGAAGGTTTCCAAAAATCCACATGACCAATAGATGACATTAGCAATGACATCATGTTGGATCACCGGACCAGAAACCTCAGGAGATTCTGGTGTTGACAAATGCTAAAATCTCGATGTCTTGATGCCTAGGTACGTTGGCTTTGATGTCATCATGCCAAATAATATACATATTGTCTCTATCTTATATAGTTGTAATTGTAGTTAGCTACAATAGATAAAATATTTTCAATACATTACATTATATCTTTAATTAATTATATATTAGTTTTGAATTTATTATTATAATAATTATATATTTTTATTAAGTTTTAATTGAATATATTTATTTAAACTTTATAGAAGATAGTGTTTTAAAGTAATAAAAGTCTATGTTTCTGCGGGGACATTTCAACTAATGTGGAGTGTAGATCTAAAAAGCCAGAATAGTCAGCGACCCATAATGGATTGCGCCCCCCCAACACCACCCCCCCCTCGCCTCCCCCCCGACTATTCAACAATTAATAAATCGAACCATTGTAGAGCCAGCATGTACCAATAGAAGGTTTCCAAAAATCCACATGACCAATAGATGACATTAGCAATGACATCATGTTGGATCACCGGACCAGAAACCTCAGGAGATTCTGGTGTTGACAAATGCTAAAATCTCGATGTCTTGATGCCTAGGTACGTTGGCTTTGATGTCATCATGCCAAATAATATACATTTGTCTCTAATCAGTGAATGCCACATGTACACCTGGATACCTCCAAAGACACAGGTCAACACCCCAAAACTGAGTGACACGTGTCATGTAGTTTTTCCACCTCAATGCCATCATGGACTAGTATGGAGTAGCCACATGTCCAAATGATTTCATCATAACATCATTGTGTCCATTTGTGGATATCCAATGGTGGATATTAGACTAAGATCAACGGTTCTCATTATCATAGACCGTAGACTACAAGAGTTTCTGAGTTTGGGAAGTTCTTTACCTCATGGCGTCCTAATTTTGCGATGCATTAGCATTAATACATGGCTTTCCAACATAGCATATGCCAGTGCCAATTAGCGCCTACCACGTGTACACATGGAATTTTCCACATACAAGGAACATACATCAGGTATGGCTTATGCAAGGTATATCCTTTTGTTATGTCAATGAAAATAGGGACCAACGAGAGGTCGCCACGTGTTCGTGGGACCAAACTGATTTCAGTAGTGCCACGTCATGTCGGATCACCAGGAATAAGGATAATTATCATTTTTGTATGTGCATCAATGTAAGGCCAATACGGTAAAGCATGCACCCACTTCTAAAAGGTTACATTGTGCATGGGATTCTAGAGCATGTTCACTTAACTTGAAACCAATTATAAAATTCGCCGCTTTATATAGCCTTGTAAAATGAATCCCCCGGTGAATGTGGGATTAATCAGATCATAGATCAACGGTCATGATGGCATATTGGGTATGATCCAATGGTTTTTGTGTCACGATAACCGTGGATTTTAATTTGGGGCATCCAATCAATAAAACGAGGAGGTTTCACTTCAACAATTGAATATATACAAAGATCATCTGATCTAATCAATCCATTTTTAGAATTCAAAGATATTATAATATTTGAAAATCCAAAAAATAGGATCAAATAACAATATTTGTTATGATCTCTATGTATAAATATCAATTCAAAATTACTATAAAAGGGAGGACTTTTGGCCCATGAAGAATAAAGTTTTTAATAAATACTATCATTCACATAAGAGAAAGAGATTCCTATATTTCATCTCTTGAGTTTATGTTTTTCACGTTTCATGTTGTCATTTTTTTCATCAATCATTCTCTTCCATTAATATATGTGTTATAAGTGTTGTAATTTGGTACAACCTCCAGTGTAGCAACCATTCAAAGGCATAAATCTAAGTATATACTTCCTCTATTTTATTGTAAGTGAAATATGACCTATATTTTGGTTCAATTGCATTTATTATTTAAATGAATTCTTTGTTTTAGATTATCAAGCAGTTTCATAACAAAAATAAGATTAATTGTTATTTATTCTATAGAAAAATAAGTAATATTTGTCTTTACTACATACATTGCTTCTTGTTTCAATTTTGTTTATCTCGGTTCTACTTTTCATGCTATTAAATTTGAAGTAACTTAATGAATGAAATCAGGCCTCTTTTATTTCTAGTAATCAATTATTAAAATCTTAGATTAAAAGTTTTTGAAAAATATTTTATAAATTGTATCGAGATGCCTTGACATTGTTCCCTATCTTAAAGCAATCTTAGGAACGACATATTTTTGGCGCCATTATCGGGGATTAAATTTAAGAATCTATTTTCCCTGGGAAAGACAATAGTAAAACCTACTCATTGATGGTGAAAAAGTGTTGGAAAGGATTAAATCATTCACATGGCAACTCCATATTTTAAATCATGGCATTAGGAAAGAAAAATACAAGGGTTCACCCAGATCCTAAGAAAATAACACCAATAACTAATCCTAAAATACTATTGTTGAAGAAAAATACTAAATATAGAACCACTACTCCCCCTACCATCCAATCCACTTCTAAGCCTTCAACTTCCATTACTCCTAAATCAAAAGGAAAATCTCTTATTTATCCAAAGGATTCCTCAATAAAATATCCTACAAACTCTTCATATCCATGTCTACTTTCATCTCCTAAATAACCCCTTCCAAGTTCTCCAAAATCACCTTTGAAAGTATCCACAACATACTCCATTCAAATTTTCCCTGAAAATTATAATGAACTTTCTCTTAAAGACTCTACTGTAGTTTTCCAAATTCATTCCACTAAAAATTCTCCATTCATTTCTCCTAAAGAGTCACTTGAGAATTTTCCAAAACTTTCCCCAAATGAATCTCTTGAAAATTTCCATGTTTGTTCTACATCCCAGAAGTTTTCTTCTTAAGTCATAAAAAGGAAATTTTAGAAATACCTCTTGAAGAAGAAGAGTCTTTCAAGACTTGTATCACTCCCCTTGCTCTTGAGAATTCTCAGGTGATACTTAATTACCTAGATATGGCATGGAAAATACCACAACTACAACAACCACCCCCTCCTCTTCCACCAATAGTTTTCAATAAATTCATTGCTAGATATGCCCCTTTGAATCTTCCTAGTAATTTGCATGATTGTCGTGATAATTATGTGAAAAGTTACCAAAATTTAATGGAGAAAGTGAAATTATAGTATTTGAACACCTATCCTTTTTTGATAAGTTTTCTATAAATTTTGGACTTGAACATGAGGATTTATATATGAGGCTATTCATCCAAACATTTGAAGGGGGGGTGAGAATCTGGTTTAAGGAACATCCTACAAATACTTTAGATTCTTGGGATGCATTAGAAATGCTTTCCTTAGGTAGTGGGGAGAGAAGAAGGACCGTTTTTATTATTTAACTAAGTTTTGGAAGTTTAAAAAAGAAAGTTAATGAATATGTCTCAGATCTTATTAAAACAGTTTATTAAAATCCTAGCAAATTTTAAACCTTCACAAACAACTACAAAAGTTACTTTTACAGGTTCCTTTTATCCTGATTTTTCCTTATTGCTGAGAGAAAGGAGATCCACAACTTAAAAAAAATGCAAGATGATGTAGTGGAAATTGAATCTAATATGATTGCTTCAGGAAATACTAAAATTAAAATTGAAACTGGTGTAAGAGAATATAGAAAACGAAAAGAATAGGTTGGACCATCAGGAACATCCAAAAATATTCAGGATAGTAAAATTGAAGAGATGTCCAAAATCATTAAAGACGTGTCCAATAAATTATCCAGGATGGAAGTTGAAAGAAGAAAGCCTAAGGAAGATAGGAATCCAAATCAATTTAGAAGACAATTTAACAATCCTCCTCAATTTATTAAAAGAGAGAATTGAAATAATGAACAGTTCATTCAAGCTCCTTTAAAAAATGAGAATATGTTAGATGATATTATTGAAGAAGGAGAACTTGAAGATGTTGATGAAGAAATGAATAATTTAGAAGATGAACTTTCATAAACATATGTGACCCAAGATGAATATGAGAAATCCTAAATCTTAATGAAAAGGATAATCACAATCCAATAGATATACAATCATATCAATATAGGATTTTCTCACATTTATTACAAGTTGAACTGCATAAAAACATGATCTTAGGCCCAGATAGAGTGCAAACAAATCAAATGAACAAAATCAACCTAAGAAAGTTATTACAAAGGATAAATCTAAAGAGGCTTCTACCTTTAATCAAAAAACTAATCAATTGTCTACTAAAAGAATAGAAGGTGAACAAAGGGAATTAGAAAAGCTTAACAATACCTTTAATTTAGAATATGATCTAAATAAGATTAAAATCCCTATTCCTTTAATTGAATTAGCAAAGAATCCTTTGAACCATAAACAAATTTCAAAAATTGTTTATTGTTCAGTTTCTACAATACAAGCTGATACAATTAATTTACAAGAGGAATGCCCTACTATAATGTTTGGTCCACATATTGAAGAAAGAGGAGATTCAATAATACCATGTTATGTCACTTTGAATGTTCATGATCATTTTTTATACAATTGTACACTTGATTCAAGAGCATCGCATAACCTTATGCCAAAATCAATTATGGAAAAATTAGGACTAGAAATAACTAGACCTTACCAAGATATTTATTCATTTGATTCTAGGAAATTTAAATGTTTAGGAATGATTAATGACCTAGTAGTCAATCTTGCACAAATTCCAGTAAAAAGTGTAATGATGGATGTAGTTATTGTTAATGCACCTCCTAATTATGGTATGTTATTGTCAAGATAATTTCGTGTGAAATTGGGTGGATCATTACAATTACACATGACTTATGCAACTATCCCAATTTTTGGAGGTGAATTTAGAAGACTATATAGAGAAAAAAATGGCATACATGGTTAGTGATCCAAAACATCCCAAAAACTATCCTATTATTTGTGAAGATAAAGACTTGGGATTCTGTACTTTATTTGTAATTACTAAATTTGAAATGTGTATAGAAAATGTAAATAATTATTTGGATGAAAATAAGCCTGAAGAGGGAATGTGGAAAATGTACTTTGATAGAGCTTCCTCTTGGGAAGGATCTAGATTTGGTGTCTTGTTTGTTTCACCTTTAGGTAGTAAAGTTATTCAATTCTATTTTAGGTTGCAGTTTGAGACTTATTCTACAAATAATGTTTGTGAGTAGGAAGCTTTGCTTTTGGGTTTGGAAATAGAAAGAAAAATTAAAATTAAAAATTTGGTAGTTTATGGTGATGTCGAATTGATCGTTAAATAGGTTAAAAAAAAATATCAATAAAAACACCCTAGGATGAGAGATTACAGAAATTTTCTATGGGATCTAATTGAAAACTTCTTTATATCCTTTAATATTCATTCCATACCAAGAATTCATAATCAACAAGAAGATTCCTTGGCAGTTGTAACTAGTAGATTTAGACCACCTAGTGTTCCAAAACTAAAATATGAAATAGAAATAAGACATATACCTTCTATTCTTGACAATGTTAAATATTGGCAGGATTTTGAGGATGATCAACAAATAAAACAGTTTTTGGAAATGATAGAAGAGTTCTCTGTAACACACATCGATCAAGAATATCAGAATGATAAGTACTAGTTGCAAAATGAAATCAAACAAAAGGACAATTTCAAAATATGATTGTGAATAATAAAATGTTATTATTAAAAAACAATCAAATTCCTAAGTGTTTGGTACCTTCAGAAATGATTTTTGATTAGAATGATATTGCTATAAAACCCTATGCACAACCAAAATTAGATGAAGTGTAATATTGTAATATTGGTACAGAACAAAATCCTAAATGCATAAATCTTTTAAAGTAATTTCTATTGGATTACTGAGAGGATGGATGAATCAGTAATATAGGAATTTAATCTTTTTTAACCATATAATGCAAGTGTTATATCAATGTAGAATTATAATCCAATAATTGCAAAGCAAATAAACAATGAACAAATGAGCAATCATACACATACACAGTACACCAGTGTTTTTACATGGAAACCCAAAGTGGGAGAAAACCACGGAATGTTTTTTTTTATGTGTCTTTAAGAATTATATTCATTGGAAGCGCCAACTTCCTTTGTTTTCCAACTGCAACTCGAAGAAGGCTCCAACCCCCTAGTTTCTCAAGCTACAACCTGAGGGAAGCTCCAATTCTCCAATTCTCTGGCTACAACCACCTATCCTTTCCCCATCCAACCAACCCGGCGTAGAAGTAGAATGATGGAACCACTGTCACACTATCACTGTGAGATGTACTATTGTAAACATGTACCAATCAACATGTAATCAACCTATAACAACTTGTACCAATAACCTGTGTCAACATGTACCATACATCAACCTGCATCATACACAAATGAATCAACCATGCACCAAACCTGTACAAATAACCTATCATAATAACATGTCCAAACAACCTATAATCAACATATACCATAAAAAAGTGCATCAACCATGCACCGTCCTATACCCCAACCTATACCATCAACGAGTGCATAAACCATGCACTAAATATGTATCAATCATGCATCAAATACACATAAACTATGACTCATCAAGATCTACCAATATCATCAACTATACACCTCATGTATGTGCCAACTCATCAACTATTTGTCTCAACCATGTACCCAACATGTACCTCAACCAAAAGCCCTCATCAATTTCATCATCCAAATCTGATTTATAACTCTGTAATAGACCTGGTGTATATGATCACATACCTGCAAACCTTCCTTAACTTTAACAACAAGAGACTAGAATTTTCATCAAACTTTACTTTAGTGTCACATGACTAATTTTGGATTGGTCAACAACCCTAACTTCCAATAAGCATAACTATGTACCTGTAATGAATAAATACCTGAAAATAGTACACAATGTTCGTCAGTGTCTTTTATGCAATTCCTCTAGGTTTCACTACTTGGATCCTCTCATAAATTGATTTATAGAAAAAAAATGGCATACCTTATTGAATTATGGCTTATTCTAGAGAGAAAACTTGTAGAGCATGCCCCGCATGGAATATTTGTTGTATGGATCTGAAATTTGTACATAGAATATTACAGACTGTACTCTAACCAATACATTTGTTCTTACTAAATTTTGATCTGTTATGAAGACATTATGACGTTTTTACCCTAAACATTGGTTTTAAACTAGTTTCAGGACTAGCCACAAACCCTATTTTCCACGGAGTGTAACTCAAAAAATGAAACGACCCACAAGTTAAAATTTCTATCACAACTACTTGGATATGTTTTCTCAACGACCTCCCAATTTCACGATATGAATCATTCTAGAAAAAAAGTTATTGCAAAAATGGTGAGATGACCTGTAAATAACATACCTTATAAAGCATCATCAAAAGAATTTATCCTCCCTTGAATTTCAGCCTACTTTACTTCACCTTCCCTCTGAAATTCAGCTTAGATATCCTTTGGTTACCTCATTCACTTGTAGATATTCAATATGCTCAAGTGTGATTAAAAATTAGAGACCCTTGCCTCATATTTATACTTTCATGTAGCTTCCTCAAGGGGTTACCTTCTAACCATCTTAACCCACTTTCCTTATTTTAGGGCTAACCCACTTCTAACCACTTGTCCACTT
>SNQJ01S0064898.1:18160-40612 GCA_010110895.2 Picea sitchensis
CAAAAGCCCTCATCAATTTCATCATCCAAATCTGATTTATAACTCTGTAATAGACCTGGTGTATATGATCACATACCTGCAAACCTTCCTTAACTTTAACAACAAGAGACTAGCATTTTCATCAAACTTTACTTTAGTCTCACGTGAATAGTTTTGGATTAGTCAACTACCCTAACTTGAAATAATCATAACAATGTACCTGTAATGAATAAAGATATGAAAATAGTACACAATTTTCTTTAGTGTGTTTTATTCAATTCATCTAGGTGTCACTACTTGGAACCTCTCAGAAAAGGAGTTATAGCAAAAATGGCATACCTTGTTGAATTTTGGCTTATTCTAGAGAGTGAACTTATAGAGCATGCCCCGCACAGAATATTTTCTTTATGCATATGAAAAGTGTACACAAAATACTACAGATTGTACTCTAACCAATACATTTTGTCTTACTGAATTTGGATATGTTATGAATAAGTTGTGATGCTTTTACCCGAAACACTTGTTTTAGACTAGTTTCAAGACTAGCCACAAACCCTATTTTCCACGGAGTGTAACTCCAAAAATACAACGACCCACAAGCTGAAATTTGTACCACAACTGCTTGGATATTTTTCCTCAATGGCCTCCCAATTTCATGGTCTGAATCATTCTAGAAAAAAAGGTTATTGCAAAAATGGTGAGATGACCTATAAATAACATACCTTAGAAAGCATCATCAAAAGAATTTATCCTCCCTTGAATTTAGGCCTTCTTTACTTCACCTTCCCTCTGAAATTCGTCTTAGATATCCTTTGATTACCTCATTCACCTATAGATATTCAATATTATCAAGTGTGATTGTTGGACCTTGACCACGTTTGAGGGATCTGGTCAAATTTGACCTAGTTTGGGACTTCGACAGCCTGTCGAAGGAGCAGTGAAAAATGAAGCGGAGATCACGGATCTCGGCCCCTTTTCGAGTCCTTTTTAGGTTTTTGGGATTATGTAATAGGCATGGGATGTTGGTCCATGGGTTTACCAATGTTTAGGCCTATTTTTTATGTATAAATAGATATCTAGGCAATGTATGCTAAAGGGGGGGGAGAGAAGAGAATCTATGTGATGTAAGGCTTATAAGATAAGTGATAAATACAAGTGTGTTCTGTAGAAACTTTGTACATACTGTGAGAGACTTGCAGAACTTTTGCAAGGTATTATAATAGGCCGTGAAATTCTTTGTGCTATAATGTAAGGAAGGAGGATATAGTGAGATGCACAAATCACCTTTATTAGGTGAAGTAGGGTTTTGAGGCTCTGTGCTTGTAATCGATTGACTGAAGACAATAAAGAAGAAGAGTTGGTGGGCGTAGCCCTAGGGTGGGGGTGAACCACGTAAACACTGTGTTGTTCCTCTTTGTGCTTGTCTTGTTTTGTTTATAGCTTATTTTTCTAAGTGCTTTGATAGAGATAGATAAATTTGTTTATTCTTTGTGCTAATGATGTATCTGGATGTTAGATCTAATCGATATGAATGTGCTCAGTGTGTGATCTACTAGATCTGATCTATTTACCTATGCTAAATACTTAAATACGTTAGATCAATGTGAATGCTGCAAAGCTCTGTTTTATCCGCGAAGTAGGTATTGATTGCATAGTAATGAGTTTTTGGTGCTAAGTGATCTATCAAGTGTTTAATCACAGATATGTGTTCCAGCTAAGGTTGCAGAAACCTGAGTCCTGTAACCATACCTTCCTCTACCTCGGGTGAGACTTCATCTGCTTCGCAGGTGTTGCCGAAAGGGTTGGTAGTTAGGGTTTTGTTGGTGCATTGTTGTAGTGTTGAACCTTGGGTATGCCCCTGTGCCAACAAATGGTTCCATTGCTGGGACTTGAAACTGTGATTGCTAGGAACTGAGAAAGAAGAATCTTTGTGCAAAGATTCATCCTGAAGTTGTGAAATCTCCATGTATAAATCTGTTGCCCTAGTGCATAACATCTTATTTGATCTAAGGAGCTCTATGCCAAGAAGAAGGATCAGATCTGAAGAAAAGGGGTAAGATCTGTAATCTCTATGCTCTGATAAAGGTAAGAATAGTGAAAAGTTCTAGATCTGAACACTTTGTGCTCTATAAAATTAAGATAAGTGGAAATTTTTGTTTCTAAAGTATGGATCTAAGTATGTTTGATAGATTATGTCCTAGATTGAAAACTAGGGCACTAATAGATGAAATAAGGTTTGATATGAGTAGATTTTATAAGAATAGTGAAAGATATGTTATACCTATGCATAGAAAGAATGTTTGGACTAACAAATGGAAGCAGGATCCTAGAAAAAAAAAATTGCAGGTTAGCTCCTATGATCCTAGCACGCAGTACAAGAGAAGTTGGGGATCATTTAAAAGAAAGAGAGGATTAACCCTCTGTTACATTTGCAGAAGATCGAGACATCTTTCTAAGGAATTCCCTGGGAGAAGATCTAGTTGTCTTTATTGCAAATCTATGGACCATGAAGTGTTGGATTTCCCTAGAATGATTGCTAAGCTTGAAAGAATGGATCTGAATCAATAAAACCCTAAGGTGGATCTAGAAATGGCAGAATCCAAGAAAGAATCAGAGAAAATATTGCTACAGATGAAAGAAACCTTGAATGACCACCGACATATCAGACTACCAGAGATCTTCAAATAAAAAGAATGCATTGAAGCAAGAATAGGAGACTTCGACATTGACTGTGTTCTAGATGAAGAAACACAGGTGAACATCATGAAAAAGAGAACTTGGGAAGCTATAGGGAAGCCTGCTATGATTCCTTCATTGGGAGGAATAGGGTTATTCAGAGGAAAAATGGTGAACCTATGTGGAAGGCTCGCTCAGATACCTATGAGTAACAATGGAACTTCGACAGAAGAAGATTTTGAGATCATTGAATTTATTGAGGACAACGCCCCATTTACCATGTTACTAGGGAAACCTTGGATTGACAAAGATCAAGCCAGCCGAAAGGAAGAAGAAGAATTTTTGGAGCAGAAGAAACAAGAGCTAAAATATTTCATGACTGGAAGGATCGCACAATTAATTTAAGAACAAGAGAACATATCGAAGCTATTTAACACAAGAGACCCAGATGTCGAAGTTGAAAAAACATTAGAAGACCCTCAGAAGACTAAAGTACCTTCTCCGGATAAAGAAGAAGTATTACCCTCAAACCCTAGGAAAGAATCTCAACAGCGCACAGTGACCATGTCGAAAGAAGATAAGAATCAGAATGGAAAACGAAATACCGAAACAAAGCTCACTAGAAAGAAGGCTAGAAATCTAAGTAAGAAGAGGGCCAAGATTGAAAAATTACAAAAGCATCTAGAGGGAACTTCCCAGAAAGAAAATTTTCAGAATTGGAGCTTCGTCGGGATATCAGAACAACGATATATGGCACTTCGCCATGGTGAAGCAATATAGCCATTGGGGACATTATAATCGTTCGACCGACGCTCCAAATGGGTATAAATACATCTATGGTCTGAGAGCTCGACACCAGACCACTGGAACCACACCATAATGGACAGAACAAGAGTTAATAAATCTCATACCCATTGCAAGCGAACCGTTACCAAGTTATCCATTTATCATGTCGCGTCATGCACCGAGAGCACTTTTTCTAACCAAGAGTTTGAGCCCATAGACTAAGTAAATTGTATACAGTGATCATTTCACTCTTTTTGTTTATTCTAGTGAAGTGTCTAAGTTTATTTGACCCCGATCTAATTAATCCCGAGCATGTATGTCTGAGGAACGCAACGCAGTCGAAGAATTAGTGACAAAAGTACTCCTTGACCTAATGACTGAAAGAGTCATGTTGGAGAGAGGATTATCCATAGGTGTACAAGCATCATTGTTGTCCCTTGGTTATGGAAGGAAGCGGAGATCAAGGAAGAAAAGGTAAAACGAGAACTGCACAGGAAACACAATGACTATCACTGGGTCGAAGTAAGAAAAAGAGCAGAAAAGTTGGAGCGAAGTACGGAAAAGCAATTCATCGGATGAGGAGATCAAGGATGACAGATCAGCAAGAGAAATGGATCATGGACAACTCGGCAAGTAGAGAAAGCCACCATTGGATTCTTTGGAGCACCGCATGATGAGGAAGAAAAGACAGGCTGGCGAAGCCCGGAAAACACGAGTCAACTTGACCTAGGTTTTTAGACACCTAGGGTTTTGGGTAATTAGGGTTTTGACACCTAGGTTTCGACCTAAGGCAATCGGTGAGGGACTATAATGTATAAATAGAGGTAGAGATGACCTAGGTCAGGTTGGTAGTAGCATTCGGTATTGCTATTGATTGTGGTTGATTGAGATATTATTGTACTGTGAGAGAGAGAAGTGTTGAGAGTGAGAGCCTTCTAGTATTGTAAGATCTTCAGTTGGGTGTGAAAATCAGATCCTACAGCTGGGTGTGCAGGAAGGGGAGAGAAAGAGAGAAGACAAGAGAGAATATGTTGGCCAGAGCGTAGATCATAATTGTAAGCTTTATCTTAATCTAGCATAAGCACAGTTATGTGGATGTATCCCTAGAGAGAGGGTGAACCATGTACATTTTGTGTTATATGTGTGATTGATGCTTGGATTCCTTCCATTGTTATGTTTTCATTTGCATTATTGTGATAGATCAGATCTATAGCTGTGTAGAGTAGATCTAGCTGATAAGTGACACATGAATGTTGCATTATTGTTGTATTAGTTTCACTTGATATTCCCCTGGTTGTAGACATCTTTGTCTTGCAACCCCCCTCTTAGCTACTTCGGGTGAGACTGCCCTGCTTCACAGGTGTTGCCGAAAGGGCCAGTATCTAGGGCTTGTTGGTTCACTCTTGGAGTGAACCCCGGGTCTGCCCCTACGCTAACAAATGGTTCTGTTGCTGGGACTGGAATATTTCTAAGGGAATGTCAAGGTGGTTCCCATGAAAGCCAGAGATTCAAAAGTGGATAGAGGATCAAGAGAGGGACTTCGCTGAAGCCCATAAAAAGAACCCTAAACTGAGTACTGAATATTGGCTACAAAGATACATCTTCACTGACATTCACAAGATCTTCTTCGGAGGAATCCACCAGGAGTTGTTTGAGTGGTTGGATAGGTTAGCCGATACCCAATTCGAGATTAGATCTAAACCTCCTGTGGTTTGGACACCGGCACTGATCCAAAAGGTAAAGAGAGTTGACAACGTTGTATCCAGAGCAGTAGATCATTGGTTTGATAGTACCAATGGAGGGTATATCATCGAGTTTGTTGTTGACAGAATAAAATCGTATAGCCAAGCCGAGAGATACGTTTTCAAAGGACCCAGAGGAAAAATTTTGCACTTTCTGAAGTTGAGAATCAAGATTCTCTTGCATGAAAACCACATCTTGAAGATATAGTAGATTGGTTAGACCTGAAAAGGATAATTTTCAAGAACCTGGATAGCGACAATGACATAGAAGTAGGACATGCGCACAGTGGGAAAGTATTCCGAGGGGTTCACCTTGAGAACTCGTTTAAGCAAAACTATGGAGAAGAGGGTTTCTATAGTGGAGAAGAGGTAGATCTAACTAACGAAGAACATTTAGAGACCACCAGAACAGAAGAAGGGGAAGCTGAAGAACTTCGTCAAAGAAAGCCAGAATCCTCAGGAACTGCACGGACTACTGAAGTAAGTAACATTAATCCTCCTATTGTCTCAACAATACCTAGTAGTTAGAATAGTCAAAACCATCAAAGTCCTTAGAGCACTCTTACTGGTAGCTTAACATCTACTCAGATAAGAAGCCTAGTCATCTCTATGGAAGATGAAATGAGGCTCCCTATCTTTAGAGGAGATGGATCTAAAGATCCATATCAACATTGGTTTCTGTGTGAAGCCATATGGAATATTAAAAGTATCACCAATGAAGCCATCAAGAGAACCCAGTTCAACACTACGCTAAGGGACCGTGCACTGAGATGGTACATGAAACTTGTCCAAGGATCAGTGCAGCCTAAGCCACTGAACGAGATCAAGAATGCGTTGATTACAGAGTTTAAGAAACCTAATTCAGATTCTCAATGTATTATAGAGCTAAAAGAGATCAAACAAAAGGTAGCAGAACCTGTTTGGGAGTTCAACCAGAGATTCAAGACCCTAACCGTCCGATTAACTTTTCAGATCCACAATGAACAGAACAAAGAATGGTTCATCACTACGTTGTTACCACACATCAGAGTCCCTCTGATATAGCAGAATATTGCATCACAGGAAGAAGCTTTGGAAATCGCCATGAAGCTTGAATCAACACCTATGGGAGAATCGAGCTCAGGCATGAGCCAGATCTTGAGTTAGCTAACCAGTTTTTCTTTACAGGTCGAGGATATGAAGAAAGATAAGGGAAAAGACAAAAGGGAAGATGTTTGGTGTGTAATATTTAGATCAAAAGGTCATGATAAGGAACATTGTCCCTCATTTCATGAGTATTTGGACTCAGGAGCATCGAGCCCCTTGAAGCAAGTTAACCTGCCCTAGTGTGATGTGTGCAGAAATAGGCATCGCCTAGGTGAGTGATATTATATGCAGAAGTATGTTCAGATACCCACAAACTTGTATTTCACATTCTGTAAATCGGTGGGGCACGATGATCAAGATTGTATAGCTTACGATCTCATGCGTGAGAGGTCAAGGGACATATACAAGACTCAAGGCGAAGTACAACAAGAAGGAAACAATCCTCAGTAAAACTCTCCAGGGAGAGGAAACTTCAATCCTCGTGGTGGATATAGAGGACAAGGATGAGGAGGAGGTATGGGCCGAGGCCGAGGACAAATAATTTGTTTTAACTGCACGTAGCCAGGACACTTAGCAAGGGATTGTCAAAATCCTTGCACAACCTGCATTTATTGTAACTCCTTTGACCATGTCATAGAGGAATGCCTTGTGCTGCTGGCTAAGCTTTAGGAAAAATGAGGACCCCAACAGAACCCACAAGTACAACTGATATATGCTGAACCTCATGGAACTGACCCTAGATTCATTGTTATTACTCAAGGAGGTGTTTCTACAGGAGAGGATAGAACAACCCAAAGAAAGATCGCAAAAGAGTCAGGTATCAAGAAAGTTGAGGAGAAGACTCATGATTTTAATGTAGAGAAAGAAAGACGAATCTTTGAGGAAGCAAGACAGGATTTCAAGAGGAACCAAGTGTCCTCATCTAGAATGCAACCAGAAGTAAAAGAGTACGGAATGCCTCAAGCATTTGATCAATCGGCTGCACATAAAGAAGGAAAATAGGTAAGTACGCTCATCGACTTTTTGAACACTTGTCTTAAATTAATTTATGATGAGAAAGATGTACAAGAGTTACAGAACCTAATCAGGCAGTATGAGCTAGGAAAGGTAGACCCCTTGTTGAACAGGGAAGTACACCAAATTGATAAGAAGAGAAGAACAAACAAAGAATTACATTTGAATGCTCAAATAGGAGAGTATGATATAGACTATGTGGTCCTCGACTTAGGGTCGGAGGTCAACATCATGGCGAAGAAAACTTGGGCACTGATGGGAAAACCCAAGCTGATAAATTCCCCTACCAGGCTTCGCATGGATAATCAACAAGTTGTCAGTCCATTTGGATGATTGGAGCATGTCCCTATGGACATCAATGGAGTTAGAACCTTTGCAGACTTTGAGGTAATTGAAATTGTTGATGATAGTTGCCCTTACCCTGTATTACTAGGAATTGATTGGGCCTTCAACAATTCTACTATTGTCAATTTAAAGAAAATACGCATGACATTTGAAGGAGATGGCCTTAGGGTCATTTCACCCTGATATCCAGATGAAGGTCTACGATATACAGATCCCATCAAAAAAGAAGACTATGCATATGAGATGGAAAACATCTATAAATTAACAACCAGACAGCAGGATTATATCAACCCTACTACCAATGGGAATCTAAGCTGGTGAATTGACAGCGCATGTTCATCAAATTCAGAAGAAGCGCTGGAGAACTGGTAGAACCAGATGTATGAAGTATCCACAAGGAGATGTGCTCGACTGACCAGAGAAGTTCACTGGATTGGTACAACAATAAGTAACTTACCTACCTTTGATGGTCTGAATCCTTTAGAATCCTTCTTGATGGACTTTGAAGCAATTGTACCATCACAATAGAGGATTTTGGCTATGGATGAGGCCCTGAAAGCTACACCAGCAAGATGGTGGGGGACACATAAAAGAAATATCACAGGCTGGACACAATGCCAAACCTTGATGAGAACGCGGTGTTTAGCACAATTAGGAAGCTGCGAAGTGAGGTACACAAGTCGAAGTTTCCCAAAGGGCCATGTGTGAAGCTGCGAAGAGGCCCGGAGTGACATTCCTTGAGAACAATGGGTACACATATGCATTAACATGCTGGAAACGATCCCTATTAACTAGTACCTTCAAGCGGAGTTGCGCCTCATCACTACAGATTGGGAAGGTATGCTTCAGAATTTTGTAACCACCTTTTTGTTTGAAAGTGAATTTCCTTCAATAGATCAAGAATTAAATATTGTGAGGCAGAAAGTATTTAAGGAGGCATCTAGCCTCCCTTTGGAGGAAGAAGAGGACGAATGGACTACACCATTCCAGAAATTACAAGGATGTTACAACATTAATGTCGACGAAGATGATGATCCGAGGAAGGTAAAAATTGTTGAGACAAAAGGCCACAGGGATGTGGAAGGACTAGGAGTTGAACTGGCATTCATTGGACAACCGATCAAGATAAAGAAAGTCAATATTGGGATAGAGGAGACACCAAAGCTTTCCAATGTCGGAGATTACTGGGATGCTCCTACCATTGACAAAATTACAAAATTACTGCATGAGTATCAAGACTTGTTCCTGACCAAGTTCACTGATATGAAGGGTATCAAAGGACCTATGGGAGAGATGAGAATAACTTTGAACCCAGATGCAAATCCAGTCAAGAAAAGACCCTACAGATTGAACCTGAAATATAAGGAAAAAGTGAAGATTGAGCTCGACAAAATGCTGGAAGCAGGGATTATTGAACCTGTCGAAGAGTTGGAGTGGATCATCCCTATGGTAGTACAAGACAAGAAGACAGACTAGATCAGAATATGTGTGGACCTTAGAAAGTTGAATGATGCCTGTTTGCATGACCCCTTCCCTACACCATTCACCGATGAAGTATTAGACAATGTGGGAGGCCAGGGGGTATATTCTTTTACAGATGGATTTTTGGGATATCATCAGATCCGGATTACCAAAGAGGACCACCACAAGACCACATTTGCCACAGAATGGGGATCCTACCAATACACAGTGATGCCATTTGGATTGAAGAATGCCCCAGCCATCTTTTCTAGGGTGGTGGTCGAAGCATCCAAAGAATTTTTGCATAAGTTTTTAGAAGCCTATTTTGATGATTGGACTGTTTTTAGTTTTCTGAAAAACCATATTGAATGTCAAAGGCTAATGTTGGATAAATGCAAGCAATGTCAAATTGCTTTGAATTTGAAGAAGTGCATCTTCTTCTCACCATTTGGAGTATTATTAGGTCATATTGTATGAAAGCAAGGATTGTTGGTGGACCCATACAAAATTGCATTTATAGTTGATTCGCCACCTCCTACCTCAGTCAAACAACTGTGCGCTAAGCTAAGACATATTGGATATTAAAAAAAATATATCAAAGGATATGCTCAGATTACTGCGTCAATGGAGAAGTTATTAAAGAAAGATTGTCAGTTTGGTTGGACAGAAGAATGCCAACAGAGCTTCGACACATTGAAACAAAAGATGGTGACTGCGCCTATTCTGATCTTTCTAGACTGGAGCAAGGAATTTTATGTGCATGTTGATGTGTCTTCCATTGCATTAGGAGCGGTAATAACACAACCTGGAGAAGGGGACATTGCTCATCCATTATCATTTGCCAGTAGAAAGCTATCCATGGCTGAAATTAATTACACCACTACAAAAAGAGAAGGATTAGCCATGGTGTATGCATTACATAAATTCTGCCACTACTTGTTGGGAGGACACTTTAAAATGTTTACTGATCACTCTACACTGAAGTACCTGATCAACAAGCCAGTGTTGGGGGGATGAATATGCATATGGATTCTCCTGTTTCAAGAATATGATTTTGATATCATAGTTAAGCCAGGAAGAATGAACAAGGGACCTGACCACGTGTCGAGGTTGGAACATGGTGAAGAACCCACTAGTCTGGAGGATACACTACCAGATGCATAACTGCTCACCATCAGGAATATGGATGACCACTTCACAGACATATTCCAATTTCTGTCAACAGGAATGGCTCCAAGTGAGTATACAATTTCAAAGAAGAAACAGCTAGTGGTGCCCGTTGCATACTTTTCACTGATAGCTAGTCAGCTCTATAAGATGGGACCTGATGAGATACTAAGAAGATGTGTGATAGAAGAAGAGAGTCCACTGATCCTCACAGAAGCTCATGAAGGCATCGCAGGAGGACATTACGCAAGCAAAGAAATTGCATAGAAGGTTCTGTGAGCTGGCCTTTGGTGGCCTACTTTACACATAGATGCTAAAGAGTATACCAGAGCCTGTGATGTATGCCAGAGAGTTGGAAAACCATCCAGAAGAGATGAAATTCCACTAGCACCACATATGACCCTACAAGAATTTGAAAAGTGATCCATTGACTTCGTGGGACCTATAAACCCACCAGGAAAGCGCACAGGAGCAAGGTATATTATTATTGCAACAGAATACCTGACCAGATGGGCTGAAGCAAGAGAAGTCAAGGACTGTAGTGCAACTACAGCTGGGTGTTTTATATTTGATGACATAATAACCAGGTTTGGATTCCCTAAGACCCTTATGAATGATCAAGGCACTCATTTCATCAACAAGACAGTTGAAGCCTTGACCGAAGAATTTTCAGTCCACCATCAGAAGAGTACACCTTACCATCCACAAGCAAACGGAACGGTTGAAGCATTCAACAAAATCTTGGAGACAACATTGACAAAGATTTGCAGTGTGAACAGGGATGACTGGGATTTAAGAGTACCAGTGGTACTCTGGGCTTATAGAACCACTTGAAAGAAATTAACAATGCAGACCCCTTTCAAGTTGGTTTATGGTCTTGAAGTTGTTGTCCCGATGGAGTACTTGGTACCAAGCTTAAGAAGTGTTGCATTTACAGACATGGATGATACTGGCATTGTTCATGAGAGGCTTGCCCAGCTGATTGAACTAGAAGAAGACAGATTTATTGTAGGATTCCATCAGCAGGTATAGAAGGGAAGAGAGAAGGCCTATCATGACAGACACATCAAGAAGAAGGTGTTTAAGTAAGGTGATTTAGTACTAGTGTATAATAGTAAATTCATAAAACATCTAGAGAAGTTTAGAACGCATTGGCTCGGATCATATGAGATCACCTATGTTACAGAAGGAGGAGTTGCATAGTTGAAGACATTGAAGGGAGAATGGAAAGAGGGATTAGTGAATGGGAGTTTTCTAAAGTTGTACTATCACAACTAGCTGCCTCGCAAAACTCAGTAAAAGCAAGGATAAAACGGTCTAGATACCAGGTGCATTTGAAACTGGGTACCAGACACAGAAAAGACAGTCTGCACAAGGAAGGGAAGGAGACATGGAGCAGAAAGCAAAGGCTACACTACGCAGTCCAAAGTCGAAGTGACATGGAAGGATCAGAGCTGAAGTACCTCAGGACGAGTCACAGGTGAGTGTTGGGGTCATGTTGGCCCTTGGCTATGGAAGGAAGCGAATATCAAGGAAGAAAAGGTAAAACGAGAACTGTGTGGGAAACACAGTGATTGTCACTGGGTCGAAGTAAGCAAAAGAGTAGAAAAGATGGAGAAAAGTATGAAAAAGCAAGTCGTTGGATGAGGATATCAGGGATGGCATATCAGCAATATAAATGGATCGAAGACAAATCAGCAAGTAGATAAATCCACCATTGGATGCTTTGGAGCACCGCGCGACGAGGAAGGAAAGACAGGCTGGTGAAGCCCGAAAAACACGGGTCAAGTTGACCTAGGGTTTTAGACACCTAGGGTTTTGGGTAATTAGGGTTTTGACACCTAGGTTTCGACCTAAGGCTGTTGGTGAAGGACTATAATGTATAAATAGAGGTCAAGAGGACCTAGGTCTGGTTGGTAGTAGCGTTGGGTATTTCTATTGATTGTGGTTGATTAAGAGATTATTGTACTGTGAGAGAGAGAAGTACTGAGAGTGGGAGCCTTCTAGTATTGTAAGATCTTCATATGGGTGTGAAGATTAGATCCTACAGTTGGGTGTGCAGGAAGGGGAGAGAAAGAGAGAAGAAGAGAGAGGATATGTCGGCCAGAGCACAGATCAGAACTGTAAGCTTTATCTTAATATATCATAAGCACAGTTCTATGGACGTATCCCTAGAGAGAGGGTGAACCACGTACATTTTTTGTTGTATGTGTGATTGATGCCTGGATTCATGTCATTGTTATGATGTCATTTTCATTATTGTGTTAGATCAGATCTATAGCTATGCAGAGTAGATCTAGCTAATAAGTGACACATGAATGCTGCATTATTTTTGTATTAGTTCTACTTGATATTCCCCTGGTTGTAGACATCCTTGTCCTACAAACCCTCTCTTAGCTGCTTCGGGTGAGACTGCATCTGCTTCACAGGTGTTTCCAAAAGGGCCAGTAGCTAGGGCTTGTTGGTGTGCCCTTGGATTGAACCCCGGGTCTTCCCCTGCGCCAACAATCATCCACGAGAGAACTACCATCCACTCCGTCAATTGCTCGCAGAGCCGGACCATCCCAGCCAACAGATGAAAAGAGAACCAAGCACAGGGATGATCTCACAAATGCTAAATTGATCCCCGAGCATACTACCCACATATCTACCACCCTTGAGCGGAGCAGTAAATCATGACAGTGTGCCCAGAGAATTTGAGTATGCCCTGGTCACTGCATACCTCTCGAAGGGGATCCGTGCAGTTCGAGCAAACCGAGATAAGATCGCAATGTTGAACTTTAGCGGCTTCAACTTCGGGGATCACAAAGTCTATAACATGCTCACCCTGCATAAGTACCTCACTAGAACAAAAGGGAAAAATTCAAAGGTAATTCCCCATGCATGGACCCATAACCTTGCGCAATCCACGCTGCTCAATGTCATGAAAATTCCCCACTTTGAAAGATACCAAGAGGTGAATGCATGTGTCAAGTTGTTTCTATCTTGTTACCATGGCGGATATTTGTGGCTAAACGGCCGTATCATAGTAGATCCGATCTTGATCAATTGGATCATAGGTTTAAGCATGCAAGGGCTTGATCCACATGAGTTTTACCCAGGAAAAGCCATGGACCATCCTCTCACCCAAAGGATCAAGGACACCTATAGTGATGTCTAGAAGGGCACGTGAGGCTACAAGGTGGCATCTATTCAGAATGGCGCAGTGTGCCTCACCTATCAATTGATCGCAGAGAAGTTAGTATGCAAGAACCGACCTACCCAAGTCACCGGTTTTTTAGTTGACCTCGTAGGGAAGTGCGCAGAAGTTCTTCATATGAACTGGGAGAAGTACCTAGTGAACCAATTAGAACTCGACTACAGAGAAGCCCAGGATCAAGGGTACGAATTTCATTTCAGTTGGCTATTGATCCTGATCACTTTCACTGCCTGGGAGATGCCGGAAGGTGTGACCTTCCCAAACATCGAGCCATTTAAAACTTTGGCCATGAAGTTCATTACATTGTGGTATTCCAGTGACATGAATAAGCAATGGCAGTCAAATGTCGTGTTCCATACATACTACAACTATTTGAAGGTAGCCATCCAGTCCGAGCCTTGCATGAATCTGAATACTCTACATAGGTTCAAGCCCCTGATGAAGTTCAACACTGATTGGCATTACATTTATATCACAGCACTTGTTGACGAGCATAAGCAACAGTTGCAGTCATACTACAAGCTGACAGAAGAAGACTTGGAAGAGATCACTAAGGATTGGTCGACAGACCTCCTTATTCCAGCAGACCTTGTGAAGATATCTGACACAGAAAGCCCAGAAACTACGCAGGATACACCCGGACCTAGAAAGACAAAGAAGATTGAAGAAGTTCAAGAATTAGATAGTACATCCGTGAAGACTGCTTCCATATCACCGGAGCAAGGGGGTGATGGCGAAGATATAGATGGCATAGAAGCCAAGCAAAAGAAAGGCGAGGTAACACCACCTAGATATGAGGAGGACCCCTCGAAGAAAAGGAAGGTTTCCCCTCTGAGACCCTCTTCCCAGAAGAAAGTGAAAGAAACCATGACCAAGATGCAGACGTTCCTCACCTCTGATGACTTCGAATTCCTCATAGACACCCTGAATGATGCTTTGCTAGAGATAGTAGAGAAGTAAAAAGCTCAGTAGGAGGAGATGTACAATCGAATTGAGGTCGAGCTCCAAGGGGTGCAGCAGGCACTACAATCTAACTACGTAGTCTCCACTGCACCTTTTTCATTAGGAACACCATAACTGGGAGATGAGCCAACTCAACTTCACTGGCTCGCCAATACAGTCGAATATTGCCTTCGACGAGCACAAGAGGAAACATCGCAAGCCACCCAAGCCTTAGTAAGAGTACAAGGAGTACTTGTAGAACAACGCAGTACTACAGAAAGAGAAAATATTTCTCTCCAAGAGAAGTTTGATGAAGAAAAGGCAGATCTACAGCAAGGCAGGGAACAGTTGCTCGCCGAGCAACTCGAAGTGAAGGAAGCAGTCAACAGAGAACTGCGCTTTGTGACTGTCATAGAAGTAAAGGCAGAATATCAAGTCACAAAGCAGGTAGCGCAACTTGACGAAGTGATCCAACAAGTGTAGAAACACATCACAGACCTAGAACTATGCACTGTTCTTGAGACCCCGTAGGAGGTAAAGGACCAAAGAGAAGCAACTTCCAGGAGCACAGTCGAAAGGCTAAAATCCCTTACCTTAGAATGTAAGAAATTCGTTAATCACAGTGCCCAGACATATGAGAAGCTTACCGACAACCTAGAGTTGCAGACACTGAAATTGCAGCTCCAGGAAGCGAAGCAGCACGTAGAGACACTACAGGCATAGTTGAAAGCCCTACCAGCTATGGAGAGAATGAAGAGATATCAAGAGTAGCGAACCGCCCAGTAGTAGATCCACGCTATCCAAAGCAGAGTTATGGAAGTAACTCAGAGACTCCGACATGTACAAGACAAATCTTACCAATTGTTCCTAGAGGTCGAGAGTCAGGGAGGAGAACTAGAGTAGGTTAGCACCACAGCAAAACAACGCCTGGAAGGACCTGTGAATGATGCAGTCATTCAAGCATTTGTTGACCAAGAGCTTGTAGCACAATAGCAAGTCAAAGCAGTTTGATCCAAGCTCGAAGCATTCGAAGAAGAACTTCCTATATCAGAGTGACTCGGGATGAGTCACAGGTTAGTGTTGGGGGCCTATTGGCCCTTGACCAAGTTTGACGGATCTGTTCAATTTTGACCTAGTTTGGGACTTCAAAAACCCGTCGAAAGAGTAGCGCAAGACGTAGTGGAGATCACTAATCTCAGCCCCTTTTCGGGTCCTTTTTGGGTTTTTGGGATTATGTAATGGGCATGGGATGTTGGCCCATGGGTTTACCCATGTTTAGGCCTATTTTGTATGTATAAATAGATATCTAGGCAATGTATTCTAAGGGGGGGGAGAAGAGCATCTATGTGATGTAAGGATGATAAGCTAAGTGCTAAATACAAGTGTGTTATGTAGAAGCTTTGTGCATAGTGTGAGGGACTTGCAGAGCTCAGTGCAAGGTATTGTAATAGGCCATGAAATGCTTTGTGCTATAACGTAAGGAAAGAGGATATAGCGAGATGCACATATTTCCTGTCCTAGGCGAAGTAGGGTTTTGAGGCTTTGTGCTTGTAACCAATTGATTGAAGACAATAAAGAAGAAGAGTTGGTGGACGTAGCCCCAGGGTGGAGGTGAATCACATAAACATTGTGTTGTTTCTCTTTGTGCTTGTCTTGTTTTGCTTATAACTTCTTTTTCTAAGTGCTTTGATAGAGATAGATAAATATGCTTATGCTTTGTGCTAATGATGTATCTGGATGTTAGATATGATCGATATGAATGTGCTTAGTGCGTGATCTACTAGATCTGATCTATTTACCTATGCTAAGTATTTAAATACGTTAGATCAGTGTGAATGCTGTGAAGCTCTGTTTTATCTGCGAAGTGGGTACTGATTGCATAGTAACGAGTTGTCAGTGATAAGTTCTCTATCAAGTGTTTAATCACAGATATGTGTCCTAGCTAAGGTTGCAGACACCTGAGTCCTGTAACCATCCCTGCCTCTACCTTGGGTGAGACTTCATCTGCTTTGTAGGTGTTGCTGAAAGGGTCAGTAGTTAGGGTTTTGTTGGTGTGTTGTTGTAGCGTTGAACCCTGGGTCTCCCCCTATGCCAATAGTGATTAAAATGAGAGAGCCTTGCCTCTTATTTATACTTTCATGCAGCTTCCTCAAGGGGTTACCTTTTAACCATCTTAACCCACTTTCCTTATTTTAGGGTTAACCCACTTCTAATTTCTCCATTAAATTTATTATTTAAATAATTTATTTTGTATTAAATTTGAATTATAGTACACTCATCACTTCACTTTATTATTTACCTTCTAAAATCTCTTAAACCACTTTGACTACTTTGACCTTTTGGGGCTTCTCGATGACATATGAGGGTCCTCCAACTTCGTAAGGCCATAACTCTCAAACNGCTTCTCCAAGTTATGAGAGCCGAAACCGTGAAGACCGGGATCTACGATCCATATCTCCCTTCGATCAACGACGATGATCAATTCGGCGTTTCGCGTTTCGCGACTTCGCCCCTCACGAGGTCTGTTCGTTCCTCCAAGTCACGAAATCTGAAACACTTCCCTGTTGTGGATTGAAGACTCTAAGCCTCCAATATCTAATAGCCTGAATCCTTTCAGGATTTCGTAGATCAAGAGTCCTGACTCTTACCTTTTGTATCCCTGGTCATCGAAATCCGAAATACCCCCATTCCATGAATCAATAGTTTTAAACCTTCGAAGATATAACGGTCTGGATCCTTTCATGGTTTCATGGGTCAAGAGTCTTTGCTCTCACCCCTTGTAATCTCGATAGCCAAAACCCGAAATGGGATCAACGACCCAGAGCTATTGGGGTCTAATGGCTACTATTCCCCCTGAGGGTCGAGCGTTGAAAGGTCTCCCCACTAACCTACTCGCAACTCCTCTCGATCCAATGGCTCACGGGATTTCGCATCCCTCCCTGAAATCTCTCCATCATCTGTTCAGGTCCTTGTGGGTATTTCCTCCTGGACATACGCAATGTTGAAATTTGCATGTCTGTCTCACCTCAGACAACCACTGACCCTTCACTGCAATCTAATGGTCAATAGTGCTCCCCCTCCTAAGATTTTTTAATATTTCATACTTAGAATAATTGTCTAAGTCCCTGAAGGTTTCGTCATTTGCTTCTCCTGGGAAATGGATTCATGGATCTCGACAACACTTTCCCAGAGTGTTATTCCTCNCCCTTTGTGTTCCCTTCTGGCTCGATGCACACCTTGCAGAGATTTAAATGAAGAGAAACAATTGAAATTGAAAAACTAGCATTCGCAGTTTGCTACTCTCCCACAGTGATTCATTCACTTGCTCATAAGAACAGAAATATCAGGAAATTGCAAACACCGATCATACAACGTGTATTTGGTTCAATTTTCCTTCTGTTATATTCACAAGTGTCGAAATGGCTACAAAATAAATTCAAATTATAGTAACTCATAAACTGAGATCTCCTGCTAACTCGCAATTCTCTCTTACAACTAATTTCTTTGTGTATTGTAGCTTACCCCATCTGGGCATACAAACTTCTACTTAACTCAAAAATATTTCTAGGGTTTCCCCTGGCTACTTGCCTACTCTAAAATTCATCCTATGCTATCTTAGTCTAGTTGCACTCTAGATTCGTAGTGGAAACTCTTGCTCCAATTGTGATTTTCAAAACGTCCCTCAAAGGGTAAAATTCGGCACTAGTTCAAGCGTGCCTCCAAAGGTAAATTTCGACGTTGAATTAAGGTGGATTTCAAAATCGGTTGCAGCTACTAACATTGAAGTTCTGGAAGAACTCCCACATGTTGAGTGGTCCTGCCTCTACGTGCTTGCCAATGATGCTCCGGCATCATTCTACAAGGATGAGTACTGAATTGAGTCATCATAATACAGGGAGCCCTTCGACTCCCACACCTACTATAGTTAATGGCACCCCTTCGACTCTTGCAACCACAATGGTTGTAGTGTTGGAGGGACCTATCATCACTATTTCTCGTCCTATAGTGAATGCTCAATCTATTTCCATGAACCCATTTGGGTCTCTTGGTCACTCACTGGGCTATAATGTTCATTACATCCCTATGTTGTCTAATTCTTTTTCCTATGGTATGTAGAATTTTATTTTGCAGTTTTCAAACTCCATCCTAGCTAGTGGCCCTAATGCTAGCATTGGACTTGGGGGAACAACTCATCCTTATACCCCATTCTCATTTGGTGGCTCTCACATCCCTCAAACAAATCCTACTATGGGAGGCATTCCCTATTTTAACCTTAGGTCTAATCCTCTTGCTTCTGGGTGGAGCAACCAACCTGGTGGACAAGCTTATGCTCAAGTTCCATCCTATACCCTCACCTCCTTAGTGTCGATTCTAACCAACACGTTTAGCATGATGAATCCACCTCTATCCTTTGAATTCACACCCAGAGGAGGTAAGTTTCACACCTTGGGAAACCCCCAACCCGGAGCCACTCCGGCTGGGGGGAAATTTTATAACCCCAATCAGAACATTCCTACTAGAATTATGCCCAACCAACCTCTTATGAATCATCCTAGAGGAGGGTCTTACAATCCCAGACAAGGCCATGGTGCTTGCCAGAAGTCTGGATGGGTTGTAGTTCCCCAAACACAATCTTTCCAGGGAGCTTGGAGCCAGATGTCGCAACCCCATATCCCTTTTCTGGCCATGCTTAACTTTCCAGACTTGTCTAAGTTGATGAATGACCCCTTGTGTCATGATCCTACATGGCCCCCCGTCCCCACCAAGCTTCCTTCAGACATTCTAAAAGTCAAAGGTAAGAATGGTGAGGATCCCGGTGATCATGTTACCACCTTTCACCTATGGTTCTCTTCGAATTCCCTCAATGACGATTCCATTCGGTTAACATTATTTCAACGCACCCTCATTAGGGTTGCGGTGAAATGGTATATCAAGCTACCTATCGGGGCATATGCGACCTTTAGTCAAATGGTGCTAGTCTTCCTTAACCACTTCCAATTGTTGGTTCGTAACGATGTTGGCCTATAACTTCTTTCGACTTTACACCAGGACACAACCACTCATATCTTGGATCACATCCAAGAGTGGCGTAGACGAAAGAGGTTGATTAAGACCTCCATATTGGTTCCTTAAGTATTTGCAACCTCCTATCTCGAAGGACGTTGCTACATATGGGATTATAACTGAGGAAGAAGCAATCTTCAAATTCCAACAGTTAGATCTTATATATGTGCATTCTGGGATGTTATACCAAATTCTTCTAGATGCACCGAGGTCATCCTCTGACGCTAGAAAAAATCCTGGACCTCATGTCGATGGCATTGTAGGCTCTGCTAATGTGAAATTTGCAGACTCGGTGACAAGACATTTGAAAGAGTTGTCTCTAAACCAGACTGCAGGAGGGCCAGCTTTGTATGTATCTTCCAATCCCACTCAGTCATTGGATATACATTACGTGTAATTGTCGACCAGCCCAAATGGTAACTAGTGACCAGGCGGGAATAAGAAGAAAGGACATAATAATAATCATAACGGTGAGAAAAATAATAATAAACCCAAGAACAATGATAATAATGAGAAGAAGAATAATAATGTTGGAGAGGGCAAGAAAGAAAGGCGTAAGGTGAAATTTCCCTATGAGCTTTCTACAGATGATCATCTTACTCATTCATGCCCCAAACTTGTGGAAGATGCGAGGCCATTATCTCTACCGCCTTCCATGCTAACAAATCCTTTCCCACATAACCATCACATGGCCTCAAGCTCCTCAAATGTCAGATATGTGGCCGGTGGGAGTCAAAACCCACCATCACAAGATGGTGATCATTTGTATATCAACATGGTCAATTCTCAGGTTAATGTAGCCACCCGATCTCACGATTACAGTTCTTTACAGACTTACCTGGTTTAGAATCTCCTCCTCCTCCTCCGGAGATGACTTTACAGATTGAAAAACTAGAGCCACCTCCTCCAATTGTGAAAGGAGTACTCAAGCGCTCTACCCACAATTCAAATCCTAGAGCCGCCCAAAAATACTCTATTGTTGAGGACCTGGGTCAAACCCCTTGTGTGATGTCGGCCCTGGAGGTACTCCAGACGTGTCCCTCACAGAGGAATGCCTTTCTATCAGTGTTAGGAGCTCTAGACCCCAGTGGCTCGAAATTTATCAAGTTTTATGTCACATATGTGAAGCCTCGCTTTGCTTACCATGTGGCATTCCAAATCCATGTGGGGTACTCAAAGTATACGATCAAGTGTGTGGTTGTTGATGAAGGCATTGCTACATGTGTGATGTTCCTGATCTGTTGGAAAGCTCTCAACTCTCCAACTTTTTCTCAATATCTGACCATGTTGACTACTTTTGATGGGCATTCCTTCTACCCTCACGGTATTCTTCATACCTTTTTGGTCCAATTAGGTGGGAAGACTGTAGAGGTGGATGTCAAGGTGGTTGATGCACCCCTCGATTATAACTTGTTACTAGGAAGCAATTGGACTTACACTATGACTGTCATCGTATCGTTTGTCTTCAGTACTCTTTGTTTACCTCACGATGGGAAGATTGTGATGATCGATCAATTGTCCTTTGCGTATGCTAGCCCCAATGCATCTGTTGGACTGTCAATCCCCGTGGTCGAAAATTCTCGGTCGGAAACTGAGAATATCAGTGTCGGAATGTATTCATCCCTTATGGGTACCTTCGACTTCATGGCACCGGTTCACCATATTTATTCCATGTCCAGTAGGCCCGTTTTTTCAGAGAGGTCCATTCATTTTCGCACTTCCTATTTTAATGATCCTTGGACCCTGCCTTCCTCGACTGCGTCTTGTGAAGGTCAGTCGCATGCTGGAATGGAAATGCCACAACTCACCACCACCACTAGTCCAGTCACTGCCATTCATACTGCAGCTCCATCACCAACCACTGCTAGTCATGTTGGAGATTGGTCGACGACCTTTGCAAGTCATGTTGAAGACCCGCAACCATCCGCTACTAGTCATGATGGGAGCATCACTCTAGTCACCATGAGTCATATCGATGCCACATTTCTAACCTTTGTACATAATGTGGGAGATGAATCTCTTACCTCTGCCAGTCATGCTGAGAGCATGTCACCATCCATTTTGAATTATGTTGGGGGCATTGAGAATCATATATGTCTTAGACATAAGGCTAGATTCCTTTGCAGGACTTGTGAATGAAATCACCTTACTCGTTTATGTCCTGCTATTGTCAGGATACTGGAAGTGTGGTTCTCACGCAAGGGCCCTTCGGGTTCTGAGGTGTTTGTGGTTTCCCCACACCCTGTTTCTCCTTTGATTGACATGGTAGTCATGCCCATTGTTGTTCCTGAGTCTGTACTTAAGGCTTAGAAGTACAGTGTCAAGGCATCCGAAAGTGGGTAAAAGGTGGAGAAAAGAGAAACGTCAACCCTCGAGAAATGAAACTAGGGAATATTTCTACGTTGGCGTTGTCTAGCTTCCAACTGTTCCTGGATAGTTATATCATGTTCAATGGCTGCCCATGAACGTTCAAGTTCGACCCGGTTAGTAGCAGTTTTAAGGATTATGTCAAAAATGTTTAAAGCAATATGTGTTTGGTCCGATAGTCCGGGTTCGATATTGGGCTGTGTTGGTACAGGGACAGTCATGGAGGAACAGTAAAAAAGGGAAATACTTCAGAGTGAGATTAAATGTTGTCTCAATTTGGTCGTATAAAAGAGAATTTACGGTTTTAGGAATAAAATAGCGATGCAAATCAAAGGCTCTTTCCCGTAACTGTATTATATTTTAATAAAAGGTGTGAGATGGGAGAAAAACATTTAGCTATCTATAGTGTAAGGCTCCTACCAGGGGAGAATCTCACGAATAAACAGAAGAGGAAAATTGTAAGGAAATAACCRATGTAGTAGAGAATATATGTCGAATTCTGAAAATGCAGACTGGTCTTACACCCGCTGATAGCTGGTGCAAAGGAAAGACAGTAAACAATTACAAAAAACCAAAATTCATTCGCTATAGTAGTGGTCGTACTAAAGTATAACGAAGCACATC
>SNQJ01S0064900.1:8990-31583 GCA_010110895.2 Picea sitchensis
CTTTATTATTTACCTTTTAAAATCTCTTAAACCACTTTGATTACTTTGACCTTTTGGGCCTTCTAGATGACATATGAGGGTCCTCCAACTTCGTAAGGCCATAACTCTCAAACCATGAGGAGTTATGTGACGTTATACATACCACCATAAATGACATGACATGTACTATCCATATAGAATAGTATTATCTAAAAATATATCATAACTCATACCGTTACCCATCAAACAAACTTGGGTGCATTACCCAAACCTGGGGTCTCCAACTTCTCATGGCCATAACTCTCTAACCGTGAGGAATTATGTGATGCTCCACATACCACCAGAAATGACATGACAAGCACTATCCATATAGGATTTTTTCCTTGAAAAATTCACTTTCCTTCATCTCATTATTCCACAATTAATCATGGGTTCACTTACTCCACAAAGTGTCTTCCTGTGAGGGCTTTCACCATAAGGGGACCACTTTGGAGTTCATCCATAATTACTTCTTATCAACCATGACAAAACAATAATGAGTCATATTTACATAAAACAATATTGGGTCCATTACCCAAACCTTTGTGCTATGTGACTTTCTTCAAGGGTTGACATCAATGACAACCAACCTTAATCAACAAGGTAGGGTTCATGGGACATTTGGATGGAGTGTAATGAGCGGAAGGTGGTATAATGAGGGGATAAACACGTGAATACTTCTAAAAAATTAATTAAATAATTTAACCATGTACAATACACCAAAATATCAGTTGTTGACCATTGTTGTGTTCTCTCTTTTGTTGTTGTTACACAAACCTTTTTAATTTATTTCATAGAACATGGCTATCATAATAAAATTGGGATTATGAGGGGGGTGTAATTAGAGAAAAGTGGTAAAATGACAGGGATATAATATGGATATTTTTCATATAAAAATAAATCAAAACAAATAGTCAAACATATCTTTGTTCAAACCTCCATAATTCAACAATATTCACTTTTCAAAACCACAACTTAATTGTTGCCTCCTTTGCAGATTTTCTTGTTGGATTCCAAACAATACTTCATATGCCCAAAATTACTCAATTACAACAACCTTTGCATCTATATAATATTTATATAACAGTCCTAACAAACAACATAACAATCGATATGATAAACCACAATAACCCTTTGAGCCATGACCATTTATAATTCCAATGCTAAATCTTTTTTTTAAACCAATAGAAATACACGCAGTGCTTCCAACCATTTATAAATATTTATTCTTTAAAATCAATAAGAGAATGCATAGTATTTACCACCACTTGTCCATTATTTAAATATTATTAGACACAATCAAGTTGGGCATTAAAACTCTTAATCAGGCCCCTATCAATTCACACACATGTGTCCTTTAAAAATAATCAACATAAGGATTGATTTGAATAACATTATAACATGAAACTCTTCGAGCCCAAGCTTCAAATAAGTGATTAGGTACAAACTTCTTCAAAAATTCCCAATGAGAAACATAACCAAATCGTTCCCAATCAACCAAACACACACAATGACCATCAACCATCATACTGGATTAAAATGATATCAAGATCATATTTAGGGTTTAAACACAACAAATGGAGGGTAAGAACAGATGGATTGATCAAAGGATTAGGTCCTCGAAAACACATACAGCTTGTTCCTTTCAAAATTAGCATAGACACATAACATGTAACAATACTCTTGACTGTGAGGGTTACCAAAATGACAGTCAGCTACCTCCAATAGGGAACAAAAATAAGTGTATCTCTTAACAAGACTGAAATGTGAGCATCCAAGCACAACCCGTGCCCAACCGAAATCATGTATAATGCTTCCATTTAACTTATGGGTGATGTTAAACTCAAATGCACAATTATTTCTAGGTGACAGTGTCAGTGAGGGAACCACTATGATAGCTAACAACTCAGGGTTTTTCCAAGTCAAGGCAAGAAAAACCTTGAACTTTCAACAATTCACATTACAACCTAGAGGATAGAAAAATATCAACCACAAAGATGAAAAAGGAGTGGAAAATATTAAACAGAGAGACTGGTTGTAACACCTATTTGCAATGCTCAGATATTGTCAAATCATCATAATAAATTTCCATAGTGAACTAGACCCAACACCCAAGCCATGACCGAGTAGGATTCACTACCATTTTATCAATAAACCCATGCAAATATTACCCACATCAAGGAGAACATAACCATTCTTTTTTAAATTCCAACAATCAGAATAATCACCATAAGAAACCATAGGCACAACACCAATACACAATTTAATATCCCATAACAACTTAAGAAACACACAGAACGTGATAAATCATGAGCCAAAAATTTCTTGAATGGTAGAGTAACCATCATGGATGGAAGAGTAAGGAACCCATACCTAGAAAATACCACATGAGGAAGAAAGATAGACTATATTCCTCCTTCACGACTGAACAATGCAAAGCATCAACAACTACCAGAACAAAAAACCAACATGCAAGAATGACTAGGGTGACGGGATCGAGGGGCTTTTGAGTGATGTGAAATAAATGCACGTCACTTCTCCCTATAGCCTCATTCAATTCAACATATGAGTCAGCCAATTCACCATAGCACTAAGCAATTAATCGACCACATATCCATTTCCATATCACATTTGCATAGCGCACCACCCTTTTGTAATGTCGATTCTTTTAAAAAATAACATTGTACTATAACATTACCCCATGTGCATCCAACAAATAACATTCAACAAGGCACATAACCATAGTAGAAAGGGTTTAGTGCACCCTTCTCTTATCACAATATTTCATAACATTAGAGTTTGGGTATAGTTCTTTAATTCAAAAGGGCTCCAATATCATCCCTTATCAAGACCATTTAAACCAATTAATGCCATGTTTAATGCCATGTCAAATTAAAAATAATAATAATCCTTTCATCCACATGGAAGCCTTAACATAATCTGCAAGTGGTCATCAAAGCCATCCATTTCCATGCATTAATCAAACAACATATCATCTGTTACCGTAACATTTTAAACCATGATTTGAAACATCAAACTGTAGAATATTTTGTTGGTACCATCACATAAGAAAAAAAAATATAAGCACAACATATCCATCATAGCGCCACAAGTCTACAAGGGGGTCCCACCTACTAGTTTATTATTAATATAAATAATTAATAGAGATTGACAATCATTTGCGAGCATAGTATTCATTGTTTCATTTTTAAGTGTCAACCATGCGCTTAACTTTTACTCTTCTAATATTTCTCTTTCTCTCCCTTTGACATCATGGGAAAAAGAATAAATATCCATGTAGGTATGTCTCCCCTTGTCTATATGCTAATGATATTCCTTTCTAGATATCTTGATTATTTTTCTTTCCTTGATTTCATTGCAATATGTCATGTAGATCAATGTAGGGATACCTGTAAGTGTTTCATTTCCTCTCTTCCAGTGCTTGCTTATTTTCCATTGGTGCTTCCTCTTGTCAATCTATGACATATATAAAAATAATTCATTACTTGATTTTTTCATTCACTTATCATGTTTACTTGACCATATTGTTCAATGATTTTATTCTGATGATTTAGATTATGCTGACAATTTCTCTTTCCCTGTTTTTTTGTGCCTTTTACTGATTTCCTTTCTATGACCAACCAATTCCAACTGATTCCATTGATTCCAATTTTAAATGCATTGCTATGTATATTCTATGACTAATGTTTTATGTACCTACTAAGTATCCATCTGTGTCCATATGTCGCAAATTGTTCATGAATTTACCACTAATTTGTCCAGGTTGCTGACCCATCTATCACTCTACTATCATGAAGGCTTCATGTCTGCAACTGATCATCACATATTCATGTTTCTTCAAATTGATTCAAATGTGTCCACTGGTGATCCAGGAATATCTCCACACATGGAACTATTACTTTGCATACCATGAAGAATATCATTAAAACAATAATTAATTATAGGTAGCAAAGAATAATTAATGCTCATGAATGAATTAATTAAATTATAAAAATGATTAATACTTAAAATCTGTATGATAAACTCATGTATTAGTCATGCACATTGGAAAAATGATTAATGCTTGAAATGAGTTTGATAATATCACATATTATTCATATAATTGTAAAAAGGGAAATTAGTTTTGAGAATCCAACTCACAAATTAGTTTCCTAATTTTAAGGGGAAATTAGTTTCCTAGTCTCAAGGAGGAAGTTAAGGGTCTCATGAGTTTGTTTAGACTCTTCCTCACTTTGTTAAAAGTGGTTTCCTAGTCTCAAGGAGGAAGTTACGGGTCTCATGAGTTGGTTGATATTCTTTCTCATTTTTGTCCTTGAGTGGTTATTAGATCCTAATTTTTTGGATCTTGTCTCCTTGAATTATGGAGATAAGGAAAACTACATAAATTTATTATGTGGGATTTGGGTTTGATCCCCTGGTGGCTCACCCCTTGAGGGGTCCCTTTATGGAGTTAATGAGGGAGTATATTTGATGCCACATGCTTTTGAGAGACCATATATTGTCAGAGGAGATCACCTCTTTGTAGGAGAGACATTGTCACATGATTGTGAGAGATCTAGACTTGTAATGTCAGAGGAGATCATCACTTTGTAGGAGACACATGGCCACATGATTGTGAGAATATAACTCTTTACATTATGCATGAGAGCATCTATTAGATACTGGAACCTATTGTGGGAATTCTACTGCCACTTGTTGATGTTGGAATTCATCCCTTTGAATTGTAAAGGAGAGTATCTTTGAAGAAGAGAATGAACCAGTTCATGTATTTTATGATCCTAGAGATGTAGCCAGAAGGTTGCAGTGAACTCCATTAACAACATGGTGATCTCTTATCTCATGTTTTTTTATGAATTTTTTATTTCCACCATTATGATTATTAAATGCATTAAGTAATGGATTATGAGACTAGCATCACATTCACCAAGTTAATATTTAATTCGAATTCAAAACTTCATAAATACATATTTTCACCTTTAATGCAATCAAGTTCAATCGATTTGAATTGTAAATATGACCTTTATTAACTTAAATAGAACCAAAATAAGATTGGTATCAATGTCACCCTAGTTTCCGATCAAGCAGTATTAGAGCAAGATTAACAAGGATTCCAAGTGTTAAAGACAAGATGGGAAAATCATAAAAAATATTGAAGAAATCAACCAATGCATCCAAGCAATGAATGAAGAGAAAATAAGGACTATTAATGTAGACAAATAGGAAATGGGTAGCCTAAATCAGCCATGGGGCTCAAAAATACCTCAAAAATCAAAGTGTCGATAATTCGAAGAAAACAACACCAAGTTGAAGAGCTCAACAAGATATTTCCAACAATGTAAATGGCTCGTTGAATGGATTTTGGATGACAAATTTATGACCACCTGAAGTTTTCAGGAAACATTTGAAATTGGCTTGAATCTCAAGACAGGTATTACCTATGTGGCACACACTTTTAGGTTCACAAAAGGCATGCATTTAGAGGTCCAAAGTTTACACATGGATCAATGAATAGGGCACATATTTCAAGGTCTGCAGTCTACATGAGGATTGAGGCTTGACAATGGCATGAATCCTAAGATAGGTACGACCTATGTGGCATCATTTCAAGGTCTGCACAGGGCATGCATTTTGAGGTCCACAATTTTCATGCAGATCTAGGCCTAATAGTGGCATAAATAATGAGACAGTTACACACTGTGTGGCACAAATATCAAGGTAGAGAGCCCAGGAAGGTCCAGAAGTTACAATGGAAAAATTGGACAAAAGTACAGTCATTTTTGCACCATGTTTCAAAAAAAATCCACTAGTGTAGTATTTGTTTTATATGAGAAGTATATCTAAGGGATCATGATATACTCCCAAGTTTTCCATTAATTCTTTGGCATGCATTTTCAAGGCAGGAGGTTCCAGAATTCATAGTGATGGAATTGGACTAAAGTACAGTCAATTTTGCGCAATTTTTCACCACAAATCCATTGGTACAGTTAGAATTTGGATCCGAGCAACATATTTTCATGGCTCATGGAAGAAGCCCATGTTTTTTAGTGATACATGACACATTTATCGAGGAAGAGAGGCTAGGGGGTCCATAATTTATAGTGTCATAATTTGAAGAAATTATAGTAATTGTTTCACAATTTTTCTCCATGAATCCACTAGTGTAGTCAGAATTTGGATCTGAGTAGTGGAGTTTTAGGCTCATGGAAGAAGCCCACTTTTGTCATTAATGCATGGCACATTTTTTGAGGAAGAGTTTCACTTTTAAAAATAGGTCAAGTTTACAGTCTAAAGTTATAGAATGACGAGATAGACCTACTGGTGATGTGTATGTCAAAATTTCAGCAATGCTTTGAGCACCTTGGCACGAAAATCAATGTAAGTTTTATGCATTTATGGTTTTTTCCTCTTTTTTCAAATTTCAAGAGGATGAGTGTTGCAGTAGGGCAGCAAGATCTAAATTATTATAGGAAATTCATTGTTCGAGACTTACATGCAAATTGAGACAGTGTAGTAAGAGGACATTTTAACACTTCAATCGAAAGTAGTCATGCTTACAGTCACAATTCTCAGAATTGTGAGATGAGTGTGATGATAATGACATTTTCCTTGTTTATTATGTTCACATGTTTGTAATGAGGGGATTTTAAAAACCATAGAGTTTCCCACTAGTGCACATTTGGGGGTATTTTCCTTAATTCTAGTGATGTAAAAGGTTGTAATTACCCACTCTTGAAAGTGATGATGAGAGTGAGAGGCATTTTGTTCTATGCCTAAACCTTGTAAGCCTTGTTGGCACATTGTAAGGGGTCTTGTAGCCAATGTTGAGTGAGAGGAATTATTTTTCCTAGGCCTATTTTTGCAACATTGTAATGGGTCTTGTAGTCATTGTTGAGTGAGAGACATTGTTCTTCCTAGGCCTATTTTGGAAACTTTTGTAATGGGTCTTGTAGTCACTATTGAGTGAGAGGAATTGTTTTCCTAGGCCTATTTTGGCAACATTGTAATGGGTCTTATAGCCACTGTTGAGTGAGAAGGAATTGTTTTTCCTAGGCCTGTTTTGGCAACATTGTAATTGGTCTTATATCCATTGTTGAGTGAGAAGGCATTGCTTTTCATAGGCCTATTTTGGTAATCATTGTAAACTTGACCATGAGTGTTTTATAAACTATTGGAAATTATGGTATTTCTTTGAAACTATGATAATGTATGGTCAACTATGGTTTTTAATAGGTGCAAGTATCAGCATTGACATCCTCATTCTGAAGTACAAAGGTGAAGTAGAAGAAGGGTGTGGCCTTTCAGAGACATTTGTTATGTAGATCAGGGAATCGGCTGCAGAATTTGCATTGATGAAAGTGTTTGAATAGAAATCCTCATTATGAAGTACAAAGGTGAAGGATAAGTTGGGTGCAAACTATCAGAGACATTTGTTATGCAGATCAAGTACTAGAGAATTGCATCATGGAGTGTAATACTCTTCCTAGAAGCTAGTTGTGAGTATTCAAGTTACAGTTCTTGTATATACTTTTGGAGGACCAAAAGAATGTTTTTGGGGGGAGGTATGATCCAGGAGGTTCTCCACACATGGAACTATTACTTTGCATACCATGAAGAAGATCACTGAAATGATAATTAATTATAGGGGGAAAAGAATAATTAATGCTCATGATTGAATTAATTAAATTGTAAAAATTATTAATACTTAAAATAAGTATGAGAAACTCATGTATTACTCATGCACATTGGAAAAATTATTAATGCTTGAAGTGATTTTGAGAATATCATGTATTATTCATTTAATTGTAAAAAGGGAAATTAGTTTTGAGAATCCAACTCACAAATTAGTTTCCTAATTTTAAGGGGAAATTGGTTTCCTAGTCTCAAGGAGGAAGTTAAGGGTCTCATGAGTTAGTTTGGAATATTCCTCACTTTATTAAAAGTGGTTTCCTAGTCTCAAGGAGAAAGTTAAGGGTCTCATGAGTTGGTTGATATGATTTCTCATTTTTTCCTTGAGTGGTTATTAGATCCTAAATTTGTGGATCTTGTCTCCTTGAATTATGGAGCTAAGGAAAACTATATAAAATACTTATGTGAACTTTTAGTTTGATCCCCTCATGGATCACCCCTTGATGGGTCCCTTTATGGAGCTGATGAGAGAGTCCAATGGATGCCACATGCTTGTGAGAGACAAACCTTTATCAGGGGAGATCATCTCTTTGTAGGAGAGACATTGCCACATAATTGTGAGAGATTGTTGGCTCTTGGTTACGGAGTAAGCGAAGAACAAGGGAGAAAAGGAAAAATGCAAACTTCTAGGATGACACAGTGACTGTTACTGGGTTGAAGTGAGAAAAAGAGAAAAAAATATGGAGCGAATTTCGAGAAAGCAATTCGTTGGACAAGGAGATCGAGGATGACAGATCAGCAAGGAAGAAGGATCATGGACAACTCAACAAGTGAAAAAATCCACCGTTAGATGCTTTGGAGCACCGCACAAGAAGAAAGGAAAGACGGGCTAGCGAAGCCCCAAAAACACAAGTCAAGTTGACGTAGGGTTTTAGACACCTAGGGTTTTGACACCTAGGTTTCGACCTAAGGATGTTAGTGGGTGATTGTAATGTATAAATAAGAACCTATATGAGGGAAGAGTGTTGGTTCGAGTTTGTGGGATCTAGTTGTATTGTTTTCACATGAGTGATTATTGTTGTGTGAGAGAGAAGAGTTGAGTATGAGAGCCTTCTAGTATTGTAAGATATTCAGTTGGGTGAGAAGATCAACCCTGTAGCTGGGTGCGCAGTGAGGGGAGAGATAGAGAGAAGAGGAGAAAAGATCTGTTGCCTAAGAGCACAGATCAGAATTCTATGCTTTCATCTTAATATATCATAAAGCACAATTTTGTGGACATAGCCCTAGAGAGAGGGTGAACCATGCATATCTTGTGCCGAGTATGATTATTGCTCTGTTCTTTGTCATTGATATATTGTTATTGCATTGTTGTGTTAGATCAGATCCATAGTTGTGCAAAGTAGATCTAAGTTGATAAGTAATATATACATGTTGTATTGTTCCAGTATTAGATCCACTTGACATTTCCCTTGGTTGTAGACATCTTTGTCCTGCAACCCCCCCATAGTTGCTTCAGGTGAGACAACATTTTCTTCCCAAGTGTAGCTGAAAGGGTCAGTAGTTAGGGCTTGTTGGTGCACTCTTGGAGCTGAACCCTGGGTCTTCCCCTATGCAAACAAATGGTTCTATTGTCAGGACTAGAATCTTCTTGAGGGAATGTCAAGGTGGTTTCCATCAAAGATAGAGATTCAAAAGTTGATAGAGGATCAGGAAAAGGACTTCACTAAATCCTAGAATAAGAACCCTACTCTTAGTACAAAGGATTGGTTGGAGAGACATATTTTTACTGATATACACGAGATATTCTTTGGAGGAATCCATTAGGAGCTATATGAGTGGTTAGCCAGGTTGGCAGATACCCAGTTTGAGGTCAGATCTAGACCTCCTGTAGTTTGTACATCGACGTTGATCAAGAAGGTCAAGAGAGTTGACAACGTCATGTCAAGAGAATTATATCATTGGTTTGATAGAACCATTGGAGGGTACATCGCCAATTTTGTTGTTGATAGAGTAGAGTCATATAGCCAAGCTGAGAGATATTTCTTCAAGGGACCGAGAGGAAATTTTTTACATTTTATGAAGTTGAGAGTCAAGATGCTATTGCATGAGAATAAAATCTTGAATATACAGTAGATCGATCAGACTTAAAAGGGCTAATGTTCAGGAATTCAGACAATGGCAATGACATAAAGGCTAGACATACATGCAGTGAGATAGTGTTTAGAGAAGTTCATCTTGCGAACCTGTTCAAGAAGAACTATGAAGACGAGGGTTTCTATAGTGGAGAAGAGGCAGATATGACGGATGAAGAGCATTCAGAACCTGCTAGGTCAAAGGAAGAGGAAGTTGAAGAACTTCGTGGGGAAAATCTAGAAACCTAAGGAACCGCACAGACTATTGAAGTAAGTACTATTAATACTCCTGTTGTTTCAACAACATTAAGCAATCAGAGTAATCAGAGTTACCAGACTGCTCAGAGTACTATTACTAGTAGTCCACCACATACTCAGACAGGAAACCTAGGAAGATCTATTGCAGATGAGATGAGACTCCCTATCTTTAAAGGAGATGGATCCAAAGATCCTGATCAACACTAGTTTATGTGTGAAGCTGTATGGAATTTTAAAAATGTCACCGATGAAGCTATTAAAAGAACCCAGTTTAGTACTACACTTCAAGATCAAGCACTAAGTTGGTACATGAAGCTTGTCCAAGGACTTGCATAGCCTAAGCCGCTGAACGAGATCAAGAATGCGTTGATTGCAGAGTTCAAGAAACCCAAGTCATAGTCACAATGTATTATAGAGATGAAATAGATCAAGCAAAAGATAGTCAAACCTATCTAGGAATTCAACCAGATATTCAAGACCTTAACAGGTCGATTGACTTTTTAGATCCCAGATGAGCAGAACAAAGAGTGGTTCATTCTTTCCCTCTTACCACACATCAAAGTTCCTCTAACGAAACAGAAGATTTATTCGCAAGATGAGGCACTGGAGATCACCATGAATTTAGAATCAACCCCTATGGGAGAATCCAACTCAGGTATGAGTCAAATCTTGATTCAGCTAACTATTTTATCTCTGCAGGTCGAAGATATGAAGAAAAACAAGGGAAAAGATAAAAGAGAAGACATATGTTATGTTAGATGCAGGTCAGAAGGCCATGAAAAGGAGAAATACCCCATATTTCATGAATAATTTACCTCGGGAGCTCTGAGCCCCTTGAATCAAGTCACCTTACCTTGGTGTGAAGTATGCAGAAATAGACATCGCCCTAGTGAGTGTTATTACATGAAAAAATATGTTCAGACACACACAAATTTGTATTACACGTTTTGTAAGTCTATGGGGCACGATGATAGAGATTGCAGGGCTTATGACCTCATGCATGAAAGGTCAAGAGATATATACAAAATTCAAGGTGAAGTACAACAAGAGGGAAACACTACGCACTATAACTCCCCTGGGAGGGGAAACTTAAACCCTCAAAGTGGATTCAAAGGATGAGGACGAGGAGGAGGTATGGGTCAAGGATGAGGATAGATCATCTATTATAACTGCGCACAACTAGGGCACTTGGCAAGGGACTGTCAGAACCCTTGTACCACTTGTAGCTATTGCAACTCTCTCGAACACATTATCGAGGAATGTCCAACATTGTTGGCTAAACTTTAAGATAAACGAGGACCTCAATAGAACACGAAGATACAATTGATAAAAGGTGAACCTCACGGAGAAGACCCTAGAGTCATTGTTATTATTAGAGGAGGCGATGTTACAGGATATGACAAAATAACCCAAGGGAAGACTACAAAAGATTTATGAATCAGGAAAGCTACAGAGAAGACCCAAACTTTTAATGCAAAGAAAGAAAGACAAATATTCAAAGAGGCAAGAAAAGAGTTCAAAGAAGATCAAGGTTCTTCATCAAAGACACAACAAAAAGTAAGAGAATATGGAATGCCTCAAGCATTTGATCAGACTTCTTCGCCAAGAGAAGGAAAAGAGGTAAGAAAGCTCATGGAATTTTTATATACTTGCATTAAGTTAATTTAGGATGAAAGTGTTGTACAAGAGTTATAGAATTTAATCAGACAGTATGATCTAGGAAATATAGACCCCTTACTGAATAGGGTAGTACACCAAATTGCTAAGAAGAGAAGGACAAATAAGGATTTATACTTAAATGCTCAAATAGAAGTGTATGATATAGACTATGTGGTCCTCGACTTAGGGTTGGAGGTCAATGTCACAATGAAGAAAACTTGGGCACTGATGGGAAAATCTAAGTTGATCTATTCCCTTATTAGGCTTAGGATGGATAATTAGTAGGATGTAAGCCTCTTTGGCAGAATGGAACATTTCCTTGTGGACATCGATGGAGTAAGAACATTTCATATTTTGAGGTAATTGAGATAGTTGATGACAACTTCCCTTAGCCTCCACTGTTAGGAATTGATTGGGATTTCAATAATTCCACTGTGGTTGATCTAAATAAAAGAAGAATGACATTTGAAAGAGATGGTCTTATGGTCATTTCACCCTTAGATCTAGATGAAGTTCTGTGATACACATAACCCATCAAAGAGGAAGAACGTGCATATGAACTGGAAAACATATACAAATTAACAGTCAGACAACAAGATTACATTAATCCTACGACCGATGGAAACCTAGGCTGGCGAAGTGACATCACATGTTCATTAGACTTAGAAGAAGCACTAGAGAACTGGTATAATAAAATGTATGAGGTATATAAAAGAATATGTGCTAGATTAACCAGAGAATTTCACTGAATAAACACAACAGTAAGTAACTTACCCACCTTTGATGGTCTGAACCCTTTAGAAACCTTCTTTTCGGACTTTGAAGAAAGTGTACCAATGAAACAAATATTGTTGGCAATGGATGAGGCCCTGAAAGAAACCCCAGGAAGATGGTGGGGGACACAAAAAAGAAATATTACAGACAAGGTACAATGTCTTACCTTGATGACAGCATGGTTCTCAACACAAGTAGAAGGCTACGAAGTTTGGTACACAGGTCGAATCTTCCCGAAGGACCATGTGTGAAGATGCGAGCAATCCTGGAGCAACGTTCCTCAAGAACAGTGGGTACACAAATTCATTAACACATTGCAAATGACACCTATCAACTGGTACCTTCAAGAAGAGTTGTGCCTCATCACTACAAATTGGGAAGGTATGACTCCAAATTTTGTAACCACCTTCTTATTTGAAAGTCAATATCCTTCAGTATATCAATCATTACAGATTATCAGAAAAAAAGTATTCAAGGAGGCATATAGCCTTCCTTTGGAACAATAAAAGGACGAATGGACTGCACCTCTCCAGAATCCAGAAGGTTGTTACAACATCAATGATGATGAAGACGATGATCCAAGGAAGGTGAACATCACAGAAATAGAAGGCCAGAGAGATGTGGAAGGACCTGGAGTTGAGATACCATTCATTGGTAAGCCAATCAAGATTAATAAGGTAAGTATTGGAACCGAGGAGACACCGAAGCTTGCAAATGTCAGAGATTATTGGGATGTTGCTACCATTGACAAGATCACAAAACTACTACACAAGTATCAGGACTTGTTTTCGACCAAGTTCACTAATATGAAGGGAATCAAAGGGCCTATGGGAGAGATGAGGATCCCTTTGAAACCAGATGTAAAACCAGTCAAATAGAGACCCTACAGATTAAACCCTAAATATAAGGAAAAAGTGAAGATTGAGCTCAACAGAATGTTGGAAGTAGGGATTATAGAACCTATCGAAGAATTGAAGTGGATCAGCCCTATGGTGGTACAAGACAAAAATACAGGAGAGATCAGGATCTATGCATATCTCAGGAAGATGAATGATTCCTATTTTCATGACCCCTTCCCTACTCCATTCACTGACAAAGTGTTAGATAATGTGGGAGGCCAGGAAGTATATTATTTTACAGATGGATTTTCAGGGTACCATCAGATTCAGATTTCCAAGGAAGATTACCACAAGACCACATTTGCAACAAAATGGGGGTCCTATCAATACACAGTGATGCCATTTGGATTGAAGAATTCCCCAGCCATCTTTTCCAGGGTGGTGGTTGAAGCATTCAAGGAGTTTTTGCATAAATTTCTAGAAGCATATTTTGATGATTGGACTGTCTTTAGTTTATTAAAGAATCATATTGAATTTCTAAGGCTAATGTTGGACAAATGTAGAAAGTGTCAAATTTCCTTGAACCTGAAGAAGTGTATCTTCTTCTCACCATTTGGAGTGTTGCTAGGCCATATTGTATGCAAGAAGGGATTGTTGGTCGATCCATCTAAAATTGTCATTATAGTTTATCTACCCCCTCCTACTTCAGTCAAACAATTGTGCACTGTGTTGGGACACACAGGATATTACAGGAAGTTCATTAATGGATATGCCCATATTACAACACCCATGAAGAAGCTTTTGAAGAAAGATTGTCAGTTCAATTGGACAAAAGAATGCTAACAGAGATTCAACACACTGAAACAGAAGATGGTCACTGCGCCCATTATGGTTTTCCTAGATTGGATCAAGGAGTTTCATGTACATGTCGATTTGTCTTCTATTGCATTGGGAACAATGTTAGCACAGCCAGGAACAGGAGACATCGACCACCCATTATCTTTTGCTAGCAGGAATATATCAACACTAGAGGTCAAATACACCACTACTGAGTGATAAGGGTTAGCCATGGTGTATGCACTGCAAAACAATTTCCACTACTTGTTGGGAGGGCACTTTAAAATGTTTATTGATCACTCAGTGCTCAAATACCTAGTCAACAAACCATTATTGGGGGGAAGAATCTGTATATGGATTATGTTCTTTCAGGAATATGATTTTGAGATCATAGTCAAGCCAGGAAGAATGAACAAGGGTCCTGACCACTTTTCAAGGTTGGAACATGGCGAAGAGCCGACTAGTTTGGAGGATGCACTGTCGGATGAAAATCTGCTAGAAATTAGAAAGATTGATGACCACTTTGCATAAATAGTTTAGTTCCTGTCAATAGGAATGGCCCCTAGCCAGTACACAATTCCCCAGAAGAAATAACTAGTAGTGCAACCACTTTGCATAAATAGTTTAGTTCCCACAATAGGAATGGCATTCCTACACAATTTCTCGGAAGAAATAACTAGTAGTGCATGTTGCCGCATTTTCACTTATAATGGAAACTATACAAGATGGAACCCGATGAGATATTGAGAATAACATGTGTTATGTAGGAACAATCTAACACATCCCTAGAAGCTCATGAAGGCATCAGAGGAGAACATTATGCAGGGAAACAACTCCACAAGGTTCTTAGAGCTGGGCTTTGGTGGTCTACCTTACACAAAAATGCTAAAGACTATTACAGAGCTCCCGAATGATTCCGGCAAAGAGTTGGGAAACCTTCCCAAAGGGATGAAATTCCATTAGAACCACATATGACCCTACAAGAATTCCATGTTTGGCCATTGATTTCGTGGAACCTATAAACCCACCAGAAAGCACACAGGAGAAAGATACATAATTACTACGACATAAAAATATTTGACCAAATGGGCTATTGAAGCAAGAGCAAATAAGAAATGCAGTAAATGCAACCATAGTTGTGTGTTTTATATTTGATGACATCATAACCGTGTTTGATGCCCAAAGCTCCTTATGAGTGATCAAGGCAACCACTTCATCAATAAGAGGATTGTTGAAGCACTGACTGAGAATTTGTAGTCCACCATCATAAGAGAACAACTTACCATCCACAAGCAAATGGGACAAAGGAAGCATTCAACAAGATCTTGGAAACAACTCTCATGAAGATTTGCAGCGGTAAATAGGGATGACTTGGGATTTAAGAGTACCAGCTATACTTTGGGCTTATATAACCACTTGCAAGAAATTAACAATACAGACCCCTTTCAAGTTGGTTTATGGTCTCGAAGTTGTTGTTCCAATGGAATACCTGGTGCCAAGATTAAGAATTGTTGCATTTACAGATAGGGATGACATTGTCACTATTCAAGAGAGGCTCGCATAGTTGGTCGAACTCGAAGAAGACAGATTTATTGCAGGATTCCATAAGAAAGTACAGAAAGAAAGAGAGAAGGCATATCATGACATGCACATCAAGAAGGCATTCAAGAAAGGTGATTTTTTGCTAGTATATGACAGTAAGTTCATCAAGCATCCTAGGAAGTTAAAAATGCATTGGCTCGGGCCATATGAGATCATTTATGTTACAGAAGGAGGAGTTGCACAATTGAAAACTTTGAACAGAGAATGGAAGGAAGGATTAGTGAATGGGAGTCGGCTAAAGTTGTACTATGACAACCAGTTGCTTCATAGTTCTAAGTAAAAGAATGAAGAAAAGGGTTTAGGTACCATGTGCAGTGGAAACTGGGTACCAGACACAAAAAATATAATCTGCAAAAGGGAAGGAGAGGAGGCATAGAGCAGAAAGAAAAGGTTGCACTGTGTAGTTTGAAGTCGAAGTAAAACAAAAAGATCAAATCTAAAGTACCTTCGGACGAGTCACAGGTGAGTTTTGGGGGCCTGTTGGCCCTTGGTTACAGAAGTAAGCAAATAACAAGGGAGAAAAGGAAATATGTGAACTTCGTGGAAGACACAATGATTGTTACTGGGTTGAAGTGAGCAAAAGAGAATAAAATACGAAGTGAAGTCCGAGAAAGAAATTCGTTGGATGAGGAGATCGAGGATGACATGTCAGAAAGGAAGAAGGACCGTGGAAAACTCAGCAAGTGAAACAATCCACCATTAGATGCTTTTCAACACCGCGCAAGAATAAATGAAAGACAGGCTAGTGAAGCCTTGAAAACATGGGTCAAGTTGACCTAGGGTTTTAGACACCTAGGGTTTTGGTATCTAGGGTTTTGACACCTAGGTTTCAACCTGAGGATGTCGATGAGTGATTTTTATGTATAAATAAGAACCTAAATGACGGAAGAGGGTTGGTTCGAGTTTGTGGGATCTATTTTTATTGTTTTGACATGAGTGACTATTGTTGTGAGAGAGAGAAGAGTTGAGTACGAGAGCCTTATGGTATTGTAAGATCTTCAGTTGGGTGTAAATATCAACCCTGCATCTGGGTGCATAGGGAGGGGAGAGTTAGAGAGAAGAGGAGTGAATATATGTTGTCTAAGAGCGTAGATAAAAAATGTATGCTTTCATCTTAATATATCATAAATCATAGTTATGTGGACATAGCCCTAGAAAGAGGGTGAACCATGTATATCTTGTGTCGAGTATGATTGTTTCTCTGTTATTTGTCATTGATATATTGTTATTGCATTGATGTGTTAGATCAAATCTATAGTTGTGCAAAGTAGATCCAAGTTGATAAGTAATATATGCATGTTGTATTGTTCTAGTATTAGATCCACTTGAAATTTCCCTTGGTTGTAGACAACTTTGTCCTGCAACACCCCCATATCTTCTTTAAGTGAGACTGCATATGCTTTGCAGGTGTAGCCGAAAGGGCCAGCATTTAGGGTTTCTTGGTACGCTCTTGGAGCTGAACACTAGGTTTTCTCCTGTGCCAACAGAGATATAGATTTTTAGTGTCAGAGAATATTGTATATTTGTAGGAGAGACATGGCCACATTCTTGTGAGAATATAGCTCTTTTCATTATGCATGAGATCAACTCTTCAATACTTGCACCTATTATGGGAATTCTATTGCCACTTGTTGATGTGGGAATTCATCCCTTTGTAGTGTAAAGGAGATTATCTTTAAGAAGAGAATGAACCATTTCATGGATTTTATGAGCCCAAAGACTTAGCCAGAAGGTTTTGGTGAACTCTCTTAACAACTCGATGATATTTTGTCTCATGTTTTCTTACGCATTTTTAATTTTTTTAATTTTGATTATTAAATGCATTAAGTAATGGATTGTGAGACTAACAACACATTAACCAAGTTAATATTCAATTTGGATTCAATCCTTCATAAGCACATCTTTTCACCTTTAATTAAATCAAGTTCAATATATCTGAATTGTAAATTTGACCTTTGTTAAGTGGCATAGAACCAAAACATGATTGGTATCAGTGTCTCCCTGGTTTCATATCAACTGGTCTTCTCTATCTACAAATACAACTCTTCATGTCTGGAACAACATGTACTGGAGATATCCATGCCTGAATACATACATGGAATACACTCATAAATTTCTTCCTATGTAATTGCCAACTCTACTTCTCAATTGATCATTTTTTTTATTAGGTACTTTTGTTATCTCACTACTCTATCTCTACAAATACTTCAACCTAATCAAAGGATGGTTCCCTAAGCTGTAGTAGTTACTGCACAGACTCCCCCTGTTCAATATTTATATTCACTAGGATTCTCCAAGACGAGTGGCTTAGAAAAGTACCTACTCTGATGCAAAGTAATTTTCCTCTTCGTCTGTGGATTAATCATTTTCTTGAATTCTAACATTCCTTTTTATCTTCCTCCTAGTTTTTGACATATTCCTCTTTGCCTGTAAATTCATCCAGATCTTGTGCTACTGCAAGTCCTGTAAGTATAATCTATGGAAGTGCTTCATCCATCTTATCCTCATTCACCTTCTCTTCATTCACTTGTTCTTCTAGTTCTTGCTTTCCTTTCTAGACCTTTATGTATATGACATCAGTGGTAAAACCTTTCCAAGAAAACATTATGAAATGAAGGAGAATTATAGCATTGATGAAAGGTTGATCTACAATGGCTTATTTCTAGTTCATTTGTTAGTGGTTGTTGACACACTCCACAGGGAATTTTATCGAGTCGTATCTTGTGATTTGGAGCATAGGCTTTAGGAATAGTTTGGATGCATGGTACAAATCTGAGTGTATGGATTGAGATATTTATGTCAAGGTATTGTTGATCATGTTAATAATTTATCAGTAGTGTTATTGTTTCTTGTCATAAGCACATATTTGGATATATATTTCAGGAATTTGCATGTATATGGATGAGGTATAATATTGAGAGTTTGGGCATCTTCTTAGAGGTACTATTGGTTGTTAGTACTTTTTGTAGTGAGGTTTTGAGGCATATATGTTGTAGTACATGCTTGGTACATGTGTGAGCTCTATTGATATATCTTGAGGTGTTTTATGAGAGGAATTTGTTGGTGATCTTGGTATATGGTTAGTTCATGATTGAAGACACATATTTGGACATATTGTTGGTGAGGTTTGGTACATGGTCTTGTGTAAGGTGGTAGAGTGATGTATTGTTAGAGGACTAATGGTTGGATATCTTGGTGTATGTATTTGATATTCAGATGATGTACATGTTGGGTACATATTGGGATATATAGTTGATGTATGGTATGGTGATGTTGATATGTCTTGACGAGTCATAGTTTGGCTTGTTGATTGACACATGATTGGTACATGCTTAGTGCATTGTTAGAGGAACTTTGTAGTAGTGTTGTTGATACATGATTGGTACATATTTGGTGCATTGTTAGAGGTACTTTCTAGTAGTATTGTTGACACATGGTATATGGATGATGTCGAATATATATCTTGATATATTATTCAAATCCCATCTTGTTATTCATGATGATTATGAGTTGTTGTGATATGCTTGGTTGATGCACATCTTGGTGATATTGTGTATATGGTAAGAGTTGTATTGGTGATTTATCTTGGTGAATAGATCTAATTTGGTTGATGATATTGATGAGATAGGTCGATGTGATAGGTTTTTGTGCATATTTGATGAACTTGTGTTGGTAAATATTGTTGGTACATTTTCTTGGCACAGGTTGGTATAGGTTTTTTGGTGCAAGTTGATAGTACAGGTTGATTGGTACATGTTGGTTGTATAGGTTGTTGGCATAGGTTGTGACAGGTTTTTGGTATAGAATGGTACAGGTTATTATAGGTTGATTGGTGTAAGTTGATATTACAGGTTGTTGGTACAAGTTTCCTACAGGTTTTTGGTACAAGTTGGTTACAGTTTGTTGGCACATATTGATACAGGTTTACAATGGTATATTTGTTACATCAAGTTTTTTCTCACCCCATGAAACTTTCTCAGAAGGAATTTCCATTTCCCTGTGCAAACTTGAAGTCCCATTTTTCACTTCCCAGAGGAAAAAAATTATACTTTTCCACATATACGTGCCCTACAATTTAGACATCATGCGTATACGCATCATGAGATATAGTGCTCAAATTTAAAAATTGTGTCATGTTTCCATGCCACGTCATGAGATACATGATCCATGACCTTCCATATTGATCCACATGCATCTTAGTGGCCATCCACTTCTTCCACTAAATCACCATTTTGAGCCTGTGGTTTTGATAAACCATGATATTCACCCTTTTGATGGGGAATGGAATGTAATGTCATCTTCATTTTTTAATTACAAACATCATTTAATGATTTCCTAGTGGTATTATGTACATCTCTACAAAATAGCATTAATGCATCGGATCCCATTAGAAATTCGTAGTTAAGCAGTCTCATGCTAGAGTAGTATTGGGATGGGTTACCTTCCGGGAAGTCCTATTGTTTTACATGCCAATGGAATTTTATAGACTTAGTCCAATTTATCCCACATGAATCACGCGAATTGTTCTCCTCTCACTCTCTCATATATAATTGAGGTGAAGGAGGCCCTTTAAGCATGCAATGAGTGTGATGTAAAGCTTCTTGTGAATGAAGCGCAGCCAACATCTCTTTCTTTTTAGAGATAAGCTACCCGATTTTTCCATTTTGTGTTATACAATGTTTTTCTATCTTATTCAGTAATAGAAGTTGGGTTTCACTGTATTTATGTGTTCTCTTCTATACTTTTGTGTATTTCATTGTTATATCTCGGTTATATTTTTTTTCCTTCATGTCGTTCTCAAAATAATCCAAATCAGTGGTATCAACATAGTCTACTCCTTGTCATTTCTTAGCACAAGTCCCCGACGAGGTCATGGTATAGAGATTTGGGTCTCAAGCTAGTTTCTCTTGAGGACAACCACTCTCACTAGCCCAAGCGACGTCCCATTGTAGAAGAAAAGATTGATGACATAGAATTATATCCTTTCAATACGTTGCTTGAGGAATCCCTCATGTGAAAAAGGAACGAGATGATGGACAACTTCACTCAAATCCTTCGAAGAATACTGATGGCGATAATCGAGGCATCTTCGATAAGAAACAATTTTGCAAGTGCAATGTTCTTCAAGGTAGAAGTCAATTTTGATGTCTCTTTATTTGAAGGCCAGATAGATGCAGATGCTCTAGAAAAATGTTTGAATCTTCTAGAAGTTTATTACTCTGTCCAAAAAAAAATTGACAGTGAAAATATTACCTTTGCACTCCTTAAATCCCTTCCCCATGTCAGATCTTGGTGGGAAGGTTACTATGAGAGGTACACCATGAATGAATCTACACTATTTTGGAGAGAACCCACTTGGGAGGCCTTTGTAGATGCCCTAAAGGAGAAGTTCTACCCTGTCATAAAATAAGATGACCAATACATGAGATGGACAACTCTGCGTCATAATAGATACCAGGCAGTGTTGGAGTACACCAACATATTTCAGACCTTGCGCTCAAGGTTGGGTATCAAAGACTTCGAGAAATACCTGGTTTTGAAGTACTGCAATGGTATACACAGGTCCATCTAAACAGATATTGATTTCTTGGACATCTCCTCACTAGGAGTTGCTTATCGATATGCAATCAAAATTTAGCAGAAATTCAAGAAGAAGATTAAATGGGAGAAGCATGGACAGAGAAAGGAAGGCCAACCTCAATAGAGCCAGTCCTAGATGTAGGAAAAGAAAGGTAAAAAAAATGTCTAAGAAATATATCGGAAAGTGGCGTGAGTTCCACAATAGCCCTTGGAACAACACTGATGAATGTCTCTCAATACACTCATTGGGAGTCGAGCTCAAAGACAAAGAGATGAACCCCAACTTGGAACCTGATTCAGAAAATAATAAAAGGAGACAAATCATTGATGAAGAACCCACTTCTATTGTCATAACTACAACAATCCAACCATAAGAGGATCCTAAGGAGGGGGAGTGAATCTTCCATTAACATATGTGGGTGAAGGGGACCCCACTGCATTTATTTTTGATAAAAGAAGATAAAAGAACATCATCTTAGCAGTGGTTGTCAATAAGTTGGATTTTCCAATAACACCACACCTGTAACCATACAACATCTGGTGGCTTCTCTAAGGTCAAGATATTCATGTCATCCAACAATGTTGCTTGTCCTACAGAACCAATCCCTTCAAGGATGAGGTATTTTTGGCCCTTGGTTATGGAAGGAAGTGAAGATCGAGGAAGAAAAGGTCAAACGCGAATTGTGCGGGAGACATAGTGACCATCATTGGGTCGAAGTAAGAAAAAGTGCAGAAAATCTGAAGTGAAGTACGGAAAAGAAAGGCGTTGGATGAGGAGATCGAAGATGACATATCAACAAGGAATATGGATCGAGGACAACTCAGAAAGCATAGAAATCCAACATTGGATTCTTTGGAGCACCACATGAGAAGGGAGGAAAGATAGGTTGGCAAAGCCCTGAAAAGGTGGGTCAAGTTGACCTAGGGTTTTAGACACCTAGGGTTTTGGGTAGTTAGGGTTTTGACACCTAGGTTTCAACCTAAGGTTTTTGATGAGGGACTATAATGTATAAATAGAGGCCGAGAGGACCTAGGTCAGGGCGGTACTAGTGTTGGGTATTGATATTGATTGTTGTTGGTTGAGAGATTATTGTACTGTGAGAGAGAGGAGTGTTGAGAGTGAGAGCCTTCTTGTATTGTAAGATATTTAGATGGGTGCAAATATCAATTCCTCCAGCTAGGTGCACAAGAAGGGGGGAGATAAAGAGAAGAAGAGAGAAGAAGAGAGAAGAAGAGAGAAGATGTGT